>JBAIZL010000002.1:212091103-212378603 GCA_036971475.1 Prosapia bicincta | reverse complement strand
CGATATTTCAAAGAAATTATCTTCGTTTCTGACAGCTAAAGTTGTTTCCAGAATGTTTTATACTTTAAATGCATGACACAACTAACGACATTGAAAATGATTCACGATTTAAAGCGATGACAGAATTTCATTTAGGGTGAATGATCTATCAATCCTTGTTACTCTGTTGTAAAAGCACAATTTTGGTTTTGCCTCCAGCCACCAGCCCATAAACATATCTAAAATATTAGCTATCATTCAATCACAGGCTAGCGACTTAACCGTCTCCAAAGCCGGCTAGCGAGTTTTATATTGTCCAAAATACAGTTTATTATGAAGTATCATTTTTTATTTTCCTATATAATGGGAAGACTTAACAACCATACGTATTTTCATAAATAATAAATAGTCCTTTCTTTTACAAAATTCCGTGACAGCGAGGTTGCGGAAGGCGATAACTCTAACTATAATCTCAGTACACTAAGATTAAAATAAACCGCACTAGAAAATATAAAATTACTTTAATTTAAAAATATACTAAATAGTGTTATCATTATTCACTAGTGACGTGATTCGCCAGGTATTGAACCCTTTCTTGATAAGCGAAAATGACAAATGCATTATACTTAGTAAGAGCTGAGGCAAGAAGGCCTAGCTTGCAACAGACTCGATCAGTCGAGCTACATAGCAATTATTAGAAAAGCTACTGCTAGTTATAGCTAAGAAACATGGAGCGCTGCTAGAAGAAATGTTGGGGGGTACTGCCAGCTTGTATATGTTTTCATGCTACCCACCAAACGAACAACTACACATCACAAGGTTGATGAACATTAGAGGGATTAGCATCGTAAATAGCGGTTTCACAAAGACATTCATATAATCTTTTTTTTTTGGTTCCGTAAAATTAGTGGCGTGTGTGTTTTAGAAGTGTAAAAGTGATAGGTTTAGAAATGTCGAGTAGCCAAGGTAGACAAATCCTGCCTGATTGTAAATCATGTATTATGGGAGGAGGTTTAGTGGGAGAGGGATCATTGCAAAGGGTGAGGTAGCGGAGTCCAGCAGGTGCTATGAATTTTCTGAGGACTTCTTCAGGTCAAGTAATGAAATAGTACCTTCAAATTTAGAGAAGAAAAGAGTCTAAATATACTACACTCCATCAAAATAGAAAGAAATAGAAACCTATCATTGGTATAGACAGGTTTGACAAATATGACTTTCATGATAGGACTTTCCAATAATTCAAGAATATGCTTCGAATAGACATATGTTTCGCAATTTTCTCAAATATAAAATAAGGTTCGGTTGCATAAAAAAATACAAAGTTTCTAAAAGTAATTATGATTTCATACAAAAAACGTGTAAAATATAATAGGGAGATCGGAACCGAAAATACTGAACCGAAAAAAAAATACGTTCCTGCAGAGACAAATTAAAGATTATGAGTTTAAACCCACGTTTGTGCCCAAAAAGGGAAATGGTTTTCGTCAAGGCATATACACATAGTGCCTTTTAAGCTATTTCCAGCAGTTTGCTTAACTAAAGCCATGAAAAGATCTTACATATACCGGCCTGAAAAGGCGATGATACTGTGTACAAGCCACGCCTCCAAGCCCAAGTAATAAGCCCAAGCCTAAATACAGAACTAAACCGATTGGCTGATCACTGTAAATCACACACTTTATAACTTATTCTCGAGCATTTTGAAAATAATTTAGCATTAATTCGTTGCCAAATATTTTAAATCTAAATTTATTGTATTTACTTGACAACGATATAAAAACAGTGTATGTATTGTTGCTAAAATATAAAACAATTTTTAGAATAGGAAATAACATAATTAAATAAAAGTGATTTAGACATATATTTTCCATCAGAACATCTTTTTTATTATTTTATTACAAATAAATCGGAAGACCAATACTATGCCGTAAAATGGAGGTCCATCCAGTGGGCAACAGATTTTTCTTTTGTCAAAGTAATCCACACAGTTATAAAAAGTCGTTAAACTAGCAGAATAATTGAATCTGAAGCAGAAATCATTAAGGGTGATTGGGGTATAGGTAATTTCTGTGCATCTCTTATTGTTACATAATAGTATCCAAAATTTTTGTATTTTCAAATTGGGATAAAAATGTTTACTCTGATCAAGATTTGTACAATTTTTATCATTAACTCTCTTCTGTTAACAAATGTTAATTTACTGTTTCACTGTAAAGCCGTTTAGTTGGCTATAACGTGTTTTGTTTGAGCCTGCAGTTCCTGCATACAAGTTTGGCATGTTTGACGCTAATATTGGTATAGGTACCGATTATCAGATACTGAAGAGTTAGTCAAAATACGGTAAATACAAATATACTTATAAATAAATATATTTTGTATCGTACAGTCGTAAATTAAAAAAAAAATTAGGTTCTTAAATTTTTTTAAAGCGATGTTTGAGTTTTAACATACAAACACACACACACAAACATGCACACATAAATACAGACACTGCCTATAAATTTTGTAATATTACCATTAAAATTATAATTAACTCTTACATACAAAAAATCGTCATACAAAATAAATCTGAAAAGCTGCAGAAAATAAAAAATTTAAAACCGTAAATTAGAACGCAAATACCTAAGCTGATGTGATTTACACTTTAAAACTATTTATCAATTATCAACAAAACTAACACACGTTGAAACGTAACTAAAGCTTCTGCACATAACCAAGGTTCAACTCAGACTTGCACAAGAGTATAAAGGAACTTAACAATGCAGGAGGAGCTCCTATGATCTATTTCATTGAATCTGTGTCACTAAAAGTCATGAGTCTGAGCTAGTAGAGTCATCCATTTTTCCTTTCAAAGTAATTTAGAGATGAGTGTTGTTGGCCAGGGTTTCAAACATTAGATTTTCTCTTTATCACCTAAAGTGCCTAATAAACAGACAATTTACTTAAATAATGTCATAATCCTATATCAGCTATTTCCGTCAGACTGTTAGTTATGCAAACAATGGAAACATTTAGTTGTAGGCTGGGGAAAGATTTAACTAACAATTGATTCGTCAACAACATGAAGGAAATAGAGTTCGCAGGAATGGCTCCATTTCTCCATACATATATTGCACTCGTTGCCAAAGGTAAGAAATCAGTATTACTGTTATACTAAGCGAAATAGTCCGTGACATTCACCAGTATCATTAAAATACGCCTTCTGATTATTTCGGTCCAAAAGGTCCAATGGAACATTTATTCGTCCTCGGTTGGCTTTACGTAACTGCAGGACCCCAGAATGAGTCGAACTCGCTAGAAAAATTGCAAACCAACAGCCATTCGCCATTAACTTGCCCATTAGCCCTTCAGACCAAATATTCTTTATTAGCGAACAAATTTGAAACTTAGGTCTTTCTCTTTAAGACTCTTGACAAAAAGTACCAAACAAATACACACGCACGCACTCAAGCATATAATTATTTGGTCTAATCACAAACCAATATATGCTTAAAGTGGTTTAAGTCCTTGTGAAAGTAAGTATGAAAAAATTATTTGCATGAGTATTATTATATTTGTATCGCAAACATGCATTTACAGGTTTTAATAGGGCAAAAAGGAAACCTAAAACAGTTTCATAAACTTTAGGATTGTTGAAAAAATTCAATCAAATATAATTATTCTTTAATTTTTAATGTTGTTAGGAAATTATATTGTAAAATGTTTAGAGAAAGTAATATAAGCTTTTGTTCCTGTGATTCACACGAAATTTCGTTTTTTTGTATTTGAAAAAACAAAATCTTCAATTCATATATAACGTTTACAAAACATTTCAAATACATTTTTAATGAATGACTGTGTTAGGTAAGTATACAATAGTTGAATGTATCTATTATAAAAAAAAATAACTTGCAATTTAAAAATAATATTTTAAAAGTGAAAAAAATTGATTAATATTAATAGGCTATTTAGACTTTGAATTTATATCCATGGTAATTATTAAATTGAGTTTGATAAATGCATAGTCAATTTTTAGACTTCTACTAGCCTACAATAGTTTTACACATAATGTTTTGGTTGGTATTTTCCAAAATAACCATATTATCCATATTATTACAATTTGAAAAGTTATTCCTATTCATATTGCTAGAATGTAATTATTGTCAAAACTTTGTTCATGTGAAAATACAACTATTAAAAATATGTTTTGTTTCAAAATACGATTATTAAAAATAAGTTCTTGTACAATTCACAATAACTAAATTGTACACATTAAAATACAATTACTAAATTGATGTGCCATAAAAAGCTACTAAAATTGGAATTCCGTTTACCATACAACTTAAAAAGTTATCTCTTAGGCTGAATCTCCTTTTCAAAATTACTATTTTAAACCCAACTATGCATATCACAATTATTCATAGTACACTCATTACAGCTTATAATCTACAAAAAACAAAATTATTATTCATTATATATTTGTGTAAAAAGGCCATATTGAAAACATTGTCTGCAATAATTTTGAACAGTGTATGGAATGGCAGTTTTGAAAAATAAAAGATAACACTTATTTACTCCAACAGGAAAATGTCTCTTGCATGGTCTTATTATTCCGTAAATTTAGATTCTAATATAATAATATTTCGAAATAAAGTTATTATTTTAGAAGAGATCCGAGTTTATAAAATCCAGCTAAACGTTAATTTTAACTGCACTTTGCCTTGGGAAATTCCACCACTTTAATATCTGCATTACTGGATTTGGTAAAATTGTAGTTCATCATCTTCTTCTTTTCATAAACCTCCTTATGAATATTTTAATAAAGTGCGTTACTTTGTACTTTTTAATCACTTTTCATGTAAAATTTTCTAGAAGTCTTACGTTTTGAAAGTGGCTAAATCACTACTTCATAATCGAGATTGTTCATAATGGACACCTAGGCTTATAGGCTAAACACCGGTCGAACACCCCGGACTTAATATCGCACAAAAGTTTTTTCTATTCCATAACAAATGGATTGTCGAAACAACATGAAAAAGAGTCTGACACTTTAAGGTTTGGATATTACTGAACTCAAAAATACGCTAAATATATTCCTTAATGTCGGTCTAAACAGTTTTTGGTCTTATTCTTCATTCGCCGTTCTTATATTATTTTTCTACAATTTCCCCATTCTTATGTGCCCTTATCTAAATTATCTCATCTTCTACGATTTCGTAGTTCACCACCCGTAACGATTTCGGCTTGTTTGGTAAATATTTGGAAACGTGTGCCGCATATGGACAGATATTCTATATGGCAATATCTTTTGTTTTGAATCCTCTTGTGAGGTGATGAATTTTTTAACCTTTCGTCCCAAGGGTTATTCGTTTTCTATTTACCAATATAGGCTATTAAAAAAAATTTAGTAATCTAAATATTCCACTGTTTTACATGTACATTTTTTATGTTTTAATAGTGTCGTATTGTCTGTTTATAATCTGCTGATGTGACATACTGCTGATGTGAATGTAGTTTGGCCCAAATAACGTAAATCTAATCTGGCTTCTACAAAATCAAACATTATGTTTTTACATTGCAGATATAGTTAGACAATCATAAAGAGTAGTAAAATTTATATAAATTTTTAAAAAAACCTGTACAGCTTTCTACGATTACAATTTATAAACAATTATACCCTATGATACCTATGTTTTGTTAAATTATTTCTATGTTTTATGTGAACGGATCGCTAATAAATTTATTTTTTGTTCAATGCAAGCATTGAATCAATATTCCGTAGTTCGTCGATACGTTTGTAGTGTTTAGACTATATTAATGGTTTTGTGACAATGATATTATATATTTACTTATATATAAACCTTATAACACGATATTGATAAATAGAAAAGTTTAGAGGATTAAGTACAAATTTATTATCGTGTACTAAAAATGTAAGACACTACCCAAATGTAACCCTTATTCAATTGTTGACTGCATAATTCTTCAGGATTAAGCTTACACAGAAGTTTATGATGATTTTTTATCTTAGTTGATGATGAAACAAAATGATGTAAACAGATACTCAAAGTAATTGTTTTCATTTACTTTATCAGTTTTTCTGCATTAGGATTATTACATTTTCTAAATATTTTTAACTTTGTATAATGTGAAAACCAATAAAACTGAGCCTCTACATTTTATAAGACATCCAAAATTGATAAAACTCTTTGTATTTAATGAAGGAGTGCATTGAATGTAATCGAGATTAAAAACATACAAGGCGTTCAGCTATGACGAATCTTTTGTTTCAAAGTTTATGGATTGATTTTTTTGAAATGTAAAACAGATAAACATTGGTTGCAAAGATAGAACGTCATATTTGATAACGAGAGATGGCTTACATACCAAAATTTACTGTGTTCCTTTTCCTGCATTTTGCTGTTAGTAGAACTTTACTTTGGGTTACAGAAGTAAACATCTTTAGTGTTTACGTATTGAAACGATGAAATTACGTTTACGTTTTGAGAAATGCATTTATATTTATTCAAGTATATAATTCTAAATTTAACTATAATGACCCTTTTACACAGTTTGTCTACGATCTAAGATTATTATTATTGCACAATAAAAATCTTATTTATACCAACATATAACTTTCTAAACTAATATTAGCATTTATTTATTGTAATATAAAATATATTTATTAAAGTACCTATATTATTATGTACAATGACTCTCATTGTTAGAAAAGTACTTTTTGATGTATAAAGTTCTACTTTGGTGGTAAAAATGGACAATTTATTATAACTGATAGATTCGGCTTTAGAAACTAATGGAATTTTGCGGGTTTTCTATTTAGGAAATTAAAAAATGTGTTGCCTTAACAATGTTAAAACCAGGTTATATGCATTTAACCAAGTGATGGTTGCAATTACTTTTGACAAAGCCACAATATTGTAATTTAGGGATGAATTATCATCCACATATATTAAAAAAATAATTAACTGAACTAAATATTCGCAAAGCTAAGATACCAATATTTTGGTGTGATGTCGGTCTAATAAAAGTTATTACAATTACTTATAAAATATATTATATTATTTATTATTAGAAAATAACCATTACACTATGTTAACTCGTGGTTTTCAGCGATTTGTGTTATTAATTTATAAATGACAAAATTATAATTGACTAATTTCGAGATCAAGATAATAATATCAATTCCAGTTTTTTTTTTAAAAGAGTTACTTTACATTAAGTCTTGTAACATCTTTTAATTGTAAAAATATAAGTCAACGTGTATAAATTTACAGGCAAATGCAATACTTCCAGTAACTGTGATTATGGAGCGAACACACCCTGGAAATAGGAATCATAGCCATTTGGAAGAAACTGTTAAACGGGACAATGACTTTGACTCTGTAAGTATCTTTTAATGGGTATATTTTCCTAGTGTTGAATGTGAGGATGTTTAACAAAATTTATCTTTAACATGTCAGAAAATCTGATTTCATCTCACCTTCACATGATATATTTTCCCCGTGATTTATTACATTGATAGGTAGGACGCGAACAACAACCACACACAAATTATATCAAATCATAATTATCAAACAAGAGCGGAAGTTACATCCTGTACAACGTACGACGTTAACAAGAGACAGAGGTTATCCCCAGCTCACGCATTAATTTAAGTTGTTCTTTACATCTCAAGGTCAACAGTAAGATTAAACCTGACAACCAGAATGAGGCATCAGCACAAATATTACAAAAGAACTTTAATCATATCAAAATACCTAAGAAACATAGAACAAAACCACAGAATCCTAATGTGGTATTATTATACAAAAGAACTTAAGCAACCCTTTAGCAATCAACGTTTATGTAAAACATAACAAAGTGCTAAAACGTAATATTCATCATACAAATACATGACATAATACAAACTTATGGTAACACTTATAGAAACATATATCATTTACTCATTATAAATAGAAGGAAAGGGTTCAACACAACAAAGGATTTAAAATCAACTGAAACAAAACGAAATTCACCTTTTTAGTTTTAATTATATTTAAATATTTTTTTATTAAATAATGAAAACAAAGAAGTAACAGATTATATGCAATATGTATGTGAAAATGTAATAACTACAGACACACTTAATAAAAAGTAACTCAGCTCCCGTATTTTCGTTCAAATCACTGATTCTGAACCAAGTTACTGACAGTTGCGAAATTTTTGTGATTTTGTGATTTAAGTCAAGGTTTTAGTCATAATAAATAACAACATAATGAATAATAATTGTTGTTTTTCAGATAGATCTTTCAATTATTTACCAAGAAGTCCAGAGTATAATATCGTCATCGATATCCAATGTTAAGTACTTCGTTTTGTCGTGCGTAGAGCGCTACACTGAAATATCCCAGAACAAACTTTCAAGAAAAATTGTTACTATCAGAAAGAGAACTGATGGAGTTTACGGTTTCTAAATCCCAGGAAATCCTAAATGTCTCGGAAATTAACTTTATTAACTCTAAGACTATATTAAAAAATTTAGCCAGGGCACTGTTAAATTTAAATCATGAAGTTAATCGAAGTTTGAAAAAAATTATTGACCAAGCAATAAAAGAACTTCAACAACTTCCGAAGGTTTGCTCTACAAAATTGAATGTATTCTTTGATGTTCTGAATTATAAAGTTAGACAATTAGGTTCTACAAAATGAGAAATCTATCAAATTAGATAATAGGAATATCGATATATTAAAGGAAGTTACATTGATGAAATTTAGAGTTTATGAAACTGGGAATAAGTTAGAGATTAAACTATTGAAGACAAAATGTAATGAAGAAATCGATATTTTAAAAGAATATTATAAACAAAGGCTCAACTCAATTTCAGAAATTATTTTCAAGGGGAAATACTACATTGAAACGGTTCCAGAATTACAAACTGTAACAGTGCAAAGATTAAAGCATGTAAGTTCGAAAATCGAAAAAATTGTAAAACTTTCTAGGAGAATAATTAATAAAATTGGAATAACATTTACCACAGTATTTTAAAAAATTATACAAGGATATCACCTACTTAATTATTAATTTAAGCAGCGAATTGTTCAGTAGAAGGTCAAATATATTCTAAGGCTGACAAAGTGTTTGATTTAAGAATTTACCCATTGTTTAGAGAAAAGGTTACTATTGATTCACAATTTAGTGTCTTACCCACCAACATTTATATTGTAAGACACATTTTGTGATCAATAGTGTTAAAAATTTGGATTAACTGACTAGATTCGTAATTCTGTATAAACTATTACATTACGTTCTTTGTGACTGTAAGACCAAGTAAAAAATAGTTTGCAATATTTGGATAATTCATAATTAGTTTATTTAATGTAATTTGTTTAGCAATAAACTTGGCAAATAAAAGCTATTTCTAACGTCTTTCACCACTCCCCCTCGCCATTTGGTCAAAAGCCTAAAAATTAATATACCTAAACCACAAGTACCTCATAACATCACACTACCTACATTTGATGTAGCTTACATAAAAACCAACATACCAATGAATGAAACATTAGATACAATAAGACAAATGGAAAAAAATAACAACACACCAATCACTACAATCAAGACATGATAATAGTTACAAATCCCATTACAACTCAAAACTATTTCATATACAAAAATAAATCTCACCTAACATTTAATTAACACAAAAATATCATGTATAATGTTACATACACCAACACATCACAAAATATAACTTTATTCTTTTCGGAAACTAAAATACTTCATCTCAACTAAAAAAACGCGTGTCTTCACAAAAACACTGCAAAACAATCACGACCGATTAGGAGTGTACAAATTTACTTCATACGATTTGCTCGTAAGACCACACACACAATATAATATCTCCATTTTCTGCAATGGACATTTAAAAGTGCACTATAAATCATTGTTTACAGTTAGATATAACAATAGTGAAGAAGAAACACTATTACAAAGACAACTAATCAAATGGCATATTAATGGTAAAGGAAAAAAGAAGACTCAGATAACAATATCACCAACAGAATTGATTTATATAAAGCTTTGCTGTTCGTATTCAAACAGCTAGATTTAGGTGGGATTTATTTTTACAGTTGTCTTCGAGTCTTGACGTATATTCCGGTTATTGATCTCCGGTTGAGCTACTAGTGTGATATTTTCAAATCCCACTCCAAACCTATCTTAAACAGGAAATTTTAGTCTAATCCTATACAAGAAGACATTTTTACTAATGAATGTTAATAAGTTTAATGAGTTTACCATATGTGAGTTTTATTTGCTCAAAAGCCTATTATGTTTTTGTTGTTGTAAGTATCTCTTGTATTTAGTCTTGTATGTATCTCAATAGTTAATTTGCTAAGTAATTTCTGTATTTAAGAAAGTTTATCTTTTAACGCATGTAACATATATTCATAGGACTTAACTATTTAATGTAAGTCTTTCACATCCCATTGTTGTAATTGTTCTCGATTCAATAAAAAAGAGCCACAATTTTTATCTATAACAATGTTTTCATCAAAATCGTTTTTCCGAAAATCGTTTTTTTAAATCCTTTGAAATCATAAAATTAGTCTTAAATTATCTGAACATGCTAGTATTACATAAAGAAATTGTTTAATCACAACTTTTAAAATAAGATATTCTTCAATTAAATTTAATTAAATAATAATATTTTAAAATTCTAACAAGTATCTAAGTTTAACCTGTAGCATATGTTTATATTATTTTTTAATCAGCTGACGTAAACCATGTTCTTTTTACGTTGAATACTGACAGAAACATGAAATCTTGTAAAACAGGAATGAAATGTTTAAAAGTTACTTTTATTTAAAAAGTAAAATTATATTTAATATTACCCAGATTATAATTAGGTACATAAGGCCGGACCTTAATATTCATTGTTACTATCTAAATGTATGCTCCTAATCTTCCTTACATTTATCTGCAACAAAGTTTCTAATATGTTATGTCCAACTAATAAGTCGCATGGATTTACACTTTATTTGTCAACGCAATGTCTTTCGTTAATCAGTCAATCACATTACAAATTATCGTCGGCTTATATTATAGCTTTTTCATTATTATGATTTAGGAATCTAAATGTGTTATTTCTATCTAATTTGTTAACAAAATATAAATGATCTATTTGAATGGCTATTTGAATGGTATTTCTAATGGCTTCTGTGAATGTACCCTCGTCTCTTTTAGTAAGACCTATTCACCTTTTCAGTACACAAATATATCAATAATATTGAAAATAAATAAAAGTTTCTTGCAACCAGCTTTTTATTAGTTAAGATAGTAATAATCTGTATACCTCTCTTCCTTTGAGTGTTCCTTGGAGTCATTGCTCTGATGTCAGTTTGGTAAACTTGGCACATCATAACATCCTAATTAAATTGAATAACATGGCCTAATTGTAATTGAATGAAATCTAATTGATAGTAAATAGCATCTGCGTTGCTCTCTTTCACACCATGCTACTAACAATCTGATACAAAATCTAAATTCATACATTAAAATTCTTATAGGTTATTAATATAAAGTTACAAATAGTTTTTCTTGATTGAAATAAATGTTAACTACATTGCCACGTTTACAAATATCCGTATAGAGTGGTTAATCTAATAGTTCACTACTTTATGAGTATTTTAGCTAGATACTAGAGTATTTACATTGAAATATCAACATCGTCAAAATAATAGTAATTTAGAATCAATAAATTAAATTGACTGTTGATAGAAGCTAAAGGTTTTCTTGAAATTAATAAAATAACGACCTGCCGAACTTATGTCTAAAGTAAACTTAATAAAACTTATTGAAACTCAACATTTTCTCTTGCACTGACCAATCATCATGTGTATCTAACAACGTAGATACGGACATCTTTTAACCAACTAATATTGCAATAAACCAACTAATAGGTGTAATTGGAATGGTTAGTATGCATATACAATTTATTAGGAAATGAAAGAATTATATTCAGTATGCATTTAAATATCGGGATTACAACGTTTTAAGTTGTTAAGATTTTTAATAATACAGAGTTTAATAAAAATATTTCCTACAGGAATTTTCTTCAACAGATGTTTTTAGTTACTAAAGAATATAAAAATTGCCCCAAACTACAGTATTATATTTTAATATATAAACTACTGTCTTCAATTGAAAAATAACCAAGTAGAAAATTTGCAGAAAATTAATAAATCTAAAGAATTGTAATCGATTTTTGCTCTACAACTTCAATATTGTAATAGTGTTTCAAAACATAATGTGGGAGAAGTGTATTATATGCACTTATAAAGTGCCAAATAAATTATAAATTACAAAATAATAATGCCAATATATATATATATATATATATATATATATTATAACTTAACTTTTGTTATAATTATAATTTATTTTAATTGTTATTTATTTTACCTTACATCTAATGTCACACCTTCAGGTTTATAAATAATTGACAATCTTATAAATTTTAAAAATCACTTGTATTTATTTCTTTACACATTATACCAAATTTATATTAAATAATTGCAGTGACAGGATTGATATCTTAACTAACATTACAATGATAAAGGGGGACTTTGAGGCTTTAGAATTGTAATAAATAACATAACAAAGACAATGAATTCAGTATTAAAATTTTATAGTTGCTCTCGGGTCGCTAATACGGGAACGTTGCTTCTTAAATTAGAAATGGTGAAACTAGATTAAATTTTATAAATGGTAATGAAATTAAATTTGTTCTGAACTAAACTATAGATATCTGTTGGCTACACTTATATTCAAATAATACTTATTGTTCCGAAGATTTCCTGGAATCTTGGCCTTTGTTACCTTCTGCACTTACACTTGACACACAAAAAAATTTACTTTATATTAAAAAAAAAAAACATTTAGGTCGCACTTTTTAAAATTTACTTATATAAAACTCTTTACTTAATTTAACAATTTATTATTTTGACAACACTCCCATCCTTGTCCGACTGCCTTCTTCTCGAGTTCCCTTCCTAAAACTTCAATACTTCTCCCGATCATTTAGTTTTTATGAAATCCCTAATATATCCCACTATCAATGTGTTATTTGTAAGTTCCCACCGTTTTCATTTAACGGAAAACGGTTATTTTCCCAGGCTATATCGATCAGTGGGTTTTCCCGTCCTTAATAAGTTTGGACCCTTCTATTGTCAAATTGCCGGCACACAGTTTATAGCTTTCCCGGAAAAGGATAACGGATATATATATATATATCTATATATATATGTGTGTGTGTGTGTGTGTGTGTGTGTGTGTGTGTGTGTGTGTGTGTGTGTGTGTGTGTGTGTGTGTGTGTGTGTGTGTGTGTGTGTGTGTGTGTGTGTGTGTGTGTGTGTGTGTGTGTGTGTGTGTGTGTGTGTGTGTGTGTGTGTGTGTGTGTGTGTGTGTGTGTTGCCGCGGCCAAACCTTTCTTATTACACATCCAGGGAGCCGAAACCTTGTCGCCGTAGTTCACGTTCCACGACCTACCTAATTGTGCCTAGTGTTTATGACACTGTAGGGCCGAGACGCTCTAGTATAGCCGCGGTCAAAATATGATCGCGACCGACTTACCAGATCCTAGCACCTGTGGTGTGCCGAGCGTGATCTGCCAGTAAATAAATGTTTGGACTTTGTTTTTAAAAAACTAACCATTTGTTAAAACATATTTTATACTTATGATATCCTAAAATTTTATCTATAACTTTCTTATGGCCTTACTTTAATTAATTAGTTTTCTACTGGTTGCTGGTTGGAAAAATTTCATACAATTTTAATTATTCATTTTAACACAGGTTATGTTTAATAATTTTAAAACATTTTCGTTTGTTAATACTTGTGTTTTAATAGCTTTTAAGAATTATAACATAAACTAAAGTTTTCATTTCTCTTACATTATATATTTTTCTACGTTAAATTCCTGTAAATCTTTGTTATTTGCATTTCTTGTAATTTTATATGCAATTCTTTACACTTGATAATAATTTAAATTTCTTATAAAGTTCTTAATTGTTTGCAAGTCTGATCTAATCATCAAGTTTAACACTTGATTGAATAATACATGAATTTATGTAAAACGTTAATTTTCAAATTTTTTATCTTAAGATAATAGAACTTGTTGCTTAATATTTCATCTTATTTTCAATTCATAATCAATGATGTTAATAACGTTCAAAAATTATTCATTTGTTTAAATTAGACTATTATTTTTCAATAGGAGAATAACTTTTTTACATATTTTGAAATATTATTACATGAATTTAGGAAAATGTTCACTATATTTAATAAATGGTTAATGATATTAAAATTAAGACTTGCCATAAAAACTTTCACTGGGATGGCTTGTATGGTTGTGTCTTAATTTACCTTTCTGAAATAGACTTTTGGACGTTTTTTCGATGAGGCTTTATAATGTGTCACTTCTGGTGTAATACATTGATATTTTTTGAAACCATATTCGTTTTTCCAATTCAAGAAGTTGTTACAAACTTGAATCACAGTTGTACCCCAATCCGTTCGTAAGTTGTACCTTTTAAGTCACTTGAAAAATTTATATATCCGCACTGAACACTTTTCAAAGTCTTTAAACTTTTATTTAACCATTTAATTATTACGTTTTTTAAGACTTTTGTTAATAAATTTGCTACTTTACAATAATTTGTTTATTTAGCCTATTAATTTCTTTCTTCTTATCATAAAAACAATTCTCTTCTACTTTATGTTTTATAATTTTAGTTTCAAATTTTGTTTTCATATTTTATTTTTATGTTTTGGTTTGTTACAAATAACAAACATTTTTTTTATATTAACCTTAAAAGGTAGAAGAAATAATTAATTTCCTGCATTTGCTCCGTTTCGTGAACAAAGTCGACCTGTTCGGGCCGGCCTTGTTTACTTAAACATATAACAACTTTGCTAGTCAGCAACGTTTCGTACCAGGGATGTCAATTCTAAACTTTCATAATTTAACAATTTTAAAAGATTTTGCCACAAACAAAATCTTTCTTTTTGAGACTTTTTAGCCGTCTCAGTGTGTGTGTGTGTGTGTATGTGTGTGTGTGTGTGTGTGTGTGTGTGTGTGTGTGTGTTTGTATATAGTTTTTAACTTACAATAATTATAATGAAATGAGATATTGCCACAAAGAATTACAATACCCACGCGGTTTGATGTTTAGTTTCGTGAAACCTTTGAAGGATAAATTCAGCTAAACATAAATACACTTGACACAGCACAATTAACCCAATAATTGCATTTAATGTCCTGATATAAATTAATGACAAATTTTTTTATCAGCGAATCAATTATAGTAGTATCATCTAATATTTTAATAGTTTTAACCTAAGTTTTGTGGAATGTCTTAATGCAAGTGAACTTTTCGAATGAAAAGGAAAACTAATATTATAAGTTCAATGGATTGCTTGGAGGTATTAAACACAATAAAATAAAATTTAAAGCTTTATAACGAGCAAAGTGCTTTCCTTGGGGTTAGCACAAATGTAACCAAAAATATACACTTATGATAACAATGAATGTGTAACCATGCCAACTTTTATTTTAGATTTAAAAGTTTTCGCAGTTTTGCTATGAAAGCATTTCATTCTGCTATGGAAACATTAAAATATTAGAAGTAGTGAATAATAATAAAATAAAATGAGCTTTAAATCAAGAGAACGTAATTATTTTTAAAATGATTTGAATATTACTCAAAATACAGTTTTTGATCATTTAGGTGAAACATCATTGTTATCCATCTTAAAGATTTCGTTTGCACCGTGAACTATACAAAGTATTGAATATAGATTAGATTCAATTATTTCAATTTAAATGTAACTAAACCGAACCTTAAGGTGAAACTGAAAGATTGGTAACAAAGAGGTTTGTCTAGTTTTATCGAGTTAGAGTTTTGTATTAACACTATAAATTATGACGTCACCAAAGCAAGTTCTATATACCTACAACGTAAAAGTCCGACCCAAAGTGATAAAAATATCCTAATGTATTGAAAACTGAAGCGATTGTAACTGAACAACTCCTATTTATGTTTTTTAGCGTTATATCGCATGTAACGGTGTTTCTTATAGGGCACGTATAGTGACCCTGCCCATACGTTGTCGTAATTACTCCCATACGTAACATAATGAAACCCTAGATAGAAAGTGGATCATCGTGCCTTTTCTTACTCTGACCTAGTTCCCTTTCCTTTACTATCGTCTCCAAAGAAGCTGTAATGGGGATACACCTGTTACTGAAACAAAAATAGTTTACTTTAGATACTCCCTTTGCATAAGTAATCCCTCTCACCTACCCTTCCAGAGACTTAACTTTGTCCTATGTCCATAGAGCTTTCTTACCATTCGTAGATTACAAGTAATTCCTGTTGATCATTTTCAAACAACCCGTAAACAATTGTTGAATATATAAATAAAGCTATATAAAAACGTGACACTAGTATGTGTTTATTAAGTGTTAAATTCTGTGTTGTTTAAGCATAGTGGAATTGTAAATGTAAACTGAAAGCTATTTTTAGAACATGCTAAAAACTGAGCATATATGTTTTGCATTTAATATTTTTAACCTGACAGTAAATACTGTAAATAAGTCTCATCTCTCAAAATCCCATATTAAACGATTAGTGTATATATTAAAACGCTTAAGAGGAGCTATTTTTTTAACTGCACTCATATGAAATTTGGTAAATTTGGTAAACAATTTTCATTGCTACTTTCACAAGTTTATTTAATTTATTGTCGGTGGAAATTGAAACCAGTTATATTGGTCAAATCTATTGGATTTGACGCTTCTGAACCTAATTCTCCCCCGTCTAGCAGTTGTATAATCTAAGCCAAGGTAGTCATTGCAATGTTCCTACCAGCACTAAGCAAAGATTACTACAGATTCATCCAGAGTGACTATATGCGTTGCCTACGTTACCAATTGAGTCTTTTAGGAAGTATGTCTCGTTTTCAATGTGATATAACTTCCTAACAACACAGATGGGACTATATATATATATATATATATATATATATATATATATATATATATATATATATATATATATATATATAATCCACTCTTAAAGATTTTAAGGGAAAGTTTTCACTGTAAAGTTTTAGTTATCATTCAGGTTAACGTATCGCCTAAATAGAGCCGGCCTCTAACCCAATACCCCTCACACCTGAATCTAACCTTAAAATCGTACCCATCAATATATATCTAATTTGACAACGAAACTAAATACCTGTATAAGTGAAAAAATAAAATCCTATGTTTATTATATTGTAACTTTATGAAAAAATTGTTTCTTTGTTCTAAAAAAAATCGTCAGAAAACAATGTAAATTATTTATACAGTATATGGATTCAAGTATGACAGTGTATATATTGAAAATAATAACTCAACTAAAAATGTTTCTATTTTACAAGTAGCCATGAAACAGTAAACGTGCTGAAAACAGTTTCTGACAAAATTAGTAATTTTCTTGACATTTACGAGTTTTATGAATAATTAATAGCTTGACAAAAGCCTCCCTTGTAATTCTGGAACTAGGTTCATTAAATCCATGAACAACTTTGTTTGGACAACTTTTCATTAGATCCAAGTTTTTGACTAAATTTTTAATAACGTGGAATTTTGTTTATTGATGAAGCTCTGTAAAATTTAAATATAAATCCGTTTTTGGTCATTTGAATATCTTTGTATGAAAGATATGAAATATAAATAATGAATAATACTTCAATAATTTTTTGTTTTCTTTAAATTATTGCTTTATATCTAAGATCGTCTTGGAGTTTTCTCTCAAAATGTCTTCAATATATTTTCACCTTCAGAATCATAAATACAGGACGTAAATATTGAATTTAAAGTAGATATCAGTTGACTTCTGGCAGTAGATGTTTTACCTAACATTGAAGCTCAAATAATTTTGAATTTAAAAACAGTAAGGCTGCTGGGGATTGCAACGCAAAGTAAACTTGAGTTGCTACTTCACAGCATACGGAGTTTCATGCATATATTATTAGGGAAGTGATAGCAACGCGACTATCGAGTGACACAGAAACTAGAGTTGCTCCAGTCTCGGCAAACTGTAAACTCATTGCTCAGTTTCTCAGTTGCCAGCAGTATTTGTTGGGTTGTGTATGCGTTTCTCAAGAGGGATAGCGTATTTAAATGATAATAATTTGTATTTGATTTTTTTGTGTTTCAGTTTCTTTGAATACTGTTCTATTATAGTGGTATGTCATGTCAGAAAAACCAAATATTACTGGTTCTGGTCATGATTTTTCTGGTTCTGGTCATCCAAAAGCTTCAAGACGATACGAATGATAACCAACAATTTGTTCAAAATATATTAAATCGGAACTTGTACTATAAAGTTTCATTTGCTTAAAAACTAATTTCTATTACATTGTAATGTAACGTTATTTTACGCTTTGCAGTTATACATAAAAATAATACATAGATTAGCAATTAAGCTTACTGAGTGTTATTGTTAATCATTCTCCAGCTATAACGGTATTTGTAATCTTCAAACACATGACTTGAAATGTAGTAGTAACTGCTAATGCTCGATAATATTTAAAATTTGGTCTGGGTAATTTCGTGAATATTGCAATATATTGACTTTGTCTCATATGAATAACATTATTGAGGTGTAGCCCTACACTGAATTGTGTCTTTTTGTAGCGTTTTTGTATTATGTTTCTTAAAATATACAGTATTTCTCTGATGACATAACTGACAACTAAACTAGCACCTTCTAATGAACAGTCGTGTAAACCGACTAGTAACTGTTCTAATAGCAACTCAAGTTTGCTTTGCGTTGCCGACACCAGGTGTCTTCTATATGTCCGCGGCTTAATAGATTTTCAATGATTTTTAATAACAATAATTACTTGTTTTGAAATCATTATAGTGTACTACGAGTGGCAGAATAGAGTTGGCGCACATAGTCTACATGGTATTAAAGGAAGGTAAAAAGGCCAGATCTATTGATAATCTGCCTATTACACTTGGGACAAGCGGTGCTTATTTACGTAGCATATGGGGGGGGGGCGACGTGGAGACCGAAACATTACAAATAACTTATTTTCCCATAAAACGAATAGAACTTAGGACCCTTAAGATAGAAGTCGAGAGCTTTACGCACTAGTCCACTAATCCGACTTTTGGTTCTCGTATAGCTAAACTATTTCAGTTTTATGTTACATTCGAAATTTTTTGTCGCCCTTTTGAGATAAAACCGTTTTTATATAGCCTACCTCATTCTTTTACCAGAATTCAAATAGTTATTCTACAGACAAAAATATGCCAAAATTTCCAATTTCAAATTTTTTAATCAATGTCAGAAAAATGTATTTTCCAGTTATAATTCCTATGAACGAGAAATATAACGCAAATAAATCTTTTAAACATTTATGGCAACAGAAACTGAAAAAAACGTGATTTATTTAACTTTATCCAAAATATTATTCAATTTATAAATAATAAAAATCATTTATCTAAATGAAAAAATTCAAATGCGAACGGAATATAAATGAATTCCTTTATATTTCCACAAAGATTTGGATATTATTGCGTTCCAACAGGCCCAATGCAAACCGTAGTAGCAATATTATATATATTACTAATAAAACAGGTAATGTTAGGTCACGGTCACAAAGGACATGTATCTCCGAAAATATAGGAAAAGTAGCAATCAAAATGGCGGCAATTGTTCTCTTGTTTTAATATTTATACGATAAGTTTATAACACGATAAAGTTGTTGACAGTAAACACGTTTAAAGTAAATGTAAATTCAGTAAATAACGAATTCAGTTTGAATATTAAAACAGTGATATTGAAATCATGTGTGTCTAAAATGTACCGAGTACCATCATGTCACGCCATCATCTGTACTTTAGAAATTTGAAAAATAATGAATTCTTGATATTTTTCTTATATTTATCGCAGGATATATTAATGCAAATTTTGAAAGAATGTTTTATTATTAAATGATATATTCATGGAAACTCACTAACAATGAACGGTGGTTCTTTTCCAAAACAGATATTTTTCTAACTAGCGCCCAAATTAAAAAAATAAATTCCTTAATGTGATTAAATTATAACTTATAGTTGGGAAGAAATAAGTAAATAAATTCTAAGAACGATAGCGTCATAGATAAAAACATATTTATACAATGTCGAAAGTAAAACAGTTTCTTACTGACTACAGTATATACAATTTGACTAAAAAATCTTTATTGCGTATGCCAATATCTCGTATGACTTAAGTTACATTAATATTTCGTTTTTGTTATTATCAAACGATTAGCCCAGTTCATAAATTTATATTTAAATACTATTTTCTTAAACATTTTCTTATTTTTATTTCTGACGATAATTATTCACGATAACATTCTTATATGAGCTTTGGAAAACTTTACAAGGAAATACTAGAATGTTAAAAGAATTATATTTATATATTAGCCTTCTTGTTTCACGATTTAAAAGACACTGAAGGGGTTAGAGTGATATGAGTTGAAAAATAGGACTGTGTATAAATTAGTAGAGTTATAAAATTTTCAAAAATGTGTAGAAAACGTCGTATTAGCATTGATTGTCTCAATATTATAGAATTTCGTTTGGAAGTATTTTTATTAACTGTTGTTTATTTATTGATATATTGCTATGGATATAATTTATTAATTGCAATTATATATATTCTATAAATATTTTATAGTAATATTAAACAAAGAATTTAACGAAAAGAAAATTAATTCCTGTCTGTTTTTAATATGTATTATTTCATCTTTTTAGATTTATAATTGATGTGAAAACACCATTTACTGCAATAAAATAATATCTACTCTGGTAAATTACAAACACAAAAAAAAGAAAAAATATTCAACCCGACGTGTGTGCTTCATTGATTGCGTCTATACTTATATTCAAAGTCTTATATTACTAACGTTTTCAGATGTTGGTACCATTGATTTGAATCACCATATACTGAATAACGCTATAAAATATAATGACAGGCAACTTAGTAAATGACCAAAATCTGGCTTTATGACTGACAACAACGCCATAACAGTGTCCAGTTACTGTTATGATGCGGTTGAGAATGGGCTTTTACAGACCAAACAGAACCAGTAAAGTAGGAACTGATTCAGTCACAATAATTCTAAAGAAGAAGCATTCCACTGTGTGTAAAATATCCAAATTGTTTCAGTGCCAAGAAGGAAATTTATCTATGCACAATATATGTTTTTTTCATGAAGTATCTTTTATTCTATTGACTAAGCCTAATATATATATATATATATATATATATATATATATATATATATATATATATATATATATATATATATATATATATATATAAATAGATTATATATATATATATATATATATATATATGTACACACACACACACACACACACACACACACATATATATATATATATATATATATATATATATATATATATATATATATACACCAAAAATTATAATATTGATTTATAGAAGGTGGTGATTTTATCTGCTATAGTATCAATCATTTCTTTAATTAAAAACTTGATTACTCTATTTTCAAGGTGTAGTAGCCTACTGGAGAATTCTCTGTGATGAAGTATGACTCTTTGGGCTCATTATACATCTCTCATATATATTTTATTTTCGTGTTCTCTGCCACTCTTTCTCTCCTCGGAATAATAACTCCACGTTCTCCAGTCTAGTCGTCGACCATCTACTACTATGAATGAAATCACTTATGTTTTCCTAACTATCTTTATTTTGTGAATCTCTGTCTCATTTCGTGTCTCCTCATGTACCTATATTCGTGTTTAGGTGTAAGGTACTTTCTTCTTAATATCCATTTGACGATGAATTTATTTGTTTTTTTTTATTTCTTCATCTTTTTATGTCTATATTGAACCTTGCCCTACATTGAAAAATCAGTTAAAACATCCATTTATCTACTTGTATTTAAAACAAGAAAATAATTTAGAGAAATCATACTAGTCGTCGGAAATCTGGTAGTTCTAGAATCGATCTATTCTTCATCCGTGTCTTGCGGCTTTTCAATAATTTACTCGGGTGTTTCCTGGAACGGGTATCTGTTCCACGCATAATGTAGAGAATTATGGAAGTTGTGACACTAAGTGAACTCTGTGGAACTTAAGAAATACTTTGTACGCCAACTTCAATTAACATTAAGTTAAATTATTAAGGAGTATATCAAGAAGTAAAATAATAAATGTAAACTAACTAACAGTAATTAATAAAATAACAAGATTAATTAAATTAACAATAAGTAAATATATTACCTTTAATGTTGCATGCAAAACTACCAAATATAGGCTATTAGAATGTATTTAAAGTTATAGACAATCTTTTATCATTTTTTAAAACTATTTCCAACTCGAAACATTTTTTTCGTACTGAAACTATACGGTATATAAAGAATATTAAAGAGTATAGTAAAGTATTTGTGTAATTTGACATTTAAAGTTACTAATGTATTCTAACAGCAATATAACCGTCAAAACCCTGAAACTAATATAACCTTTCCAATTCAAACACTTAACTATAAGTACAAGATTTCAGGTATAAGTTAGTACCTAATTAATCAGAGACATAAGGTATTTCTGGAAAATAAGAAGGGAACTATTATTCTTGAACTCGACCAAACATTTGTCTAGAAATTTTAGCAATGGCGAATACCTATAAGTTTAATGGATAGCATATATATCACTCATATTTAAATCCTTATTAGTAATTAATTAACATTATTGCCTTTACTACATGACCGAGTAAACATTGCCACAGAAGAAGGGGAATACTAGTAGAAATACTGACGGACCGAGTACATGTTGCGCGAGGAACATGTGTAAACTACTGTGATTGTGCTGATAGTATTCCCCATTTTGCCCGCAATGTTTGCAGTCGAGAAGTAAAAACAAATACCCTCTAAATTTTATTTAAATAATATTGCAAGATGTCTTACTTAAGTAGAAAGATACTGTGTCTAGGTTTATAAAAACGTAATCGATGGTTCCTCTTTTAGAAATTAAATAAAAGTAGTGGTGAGATACAATTAAATTTGGTTTTCATCAGGTAGATTTTACGTAATTCTTTTTAAAAAAAAAACGCTACTTAAATTGTTCTACATAATAGAGAACAGATATGAGTAAAGCTGTAAATCCGATCATCAATATAAACTCAAAATACCGTAAGACGTTAAAAAAAGAAGCAAATTAAAGTGCACATCGCCAAATATAGAAGATGAAGTATGTGAGATTTTCCAGACCAAGCAATATGATTCCAGCCTCTATCGGCTGGACCAAAAGAGATGACAGATGAATGGCACAAATATTGCCACAAAGATAAATGGCAAGTCAAAGCAAGCTATACTTGAATACTTTTTAAGAACTGATATTTTTAAATTAGAAATCAAAAGATTTGTAATCTTTATTAATTTAAATAAGTTTTGTCTCTAAAATAAACTTTGTTTATTAAAACTTTGGTCATTGGGATCATTCTATTGAATGTTTATTGACAAATAAATTAAATAAATTTTAGCTTTAAACTCAATTTTAGATATGAGAGATAAGAGAATGATAATTAGTCAAATGGAATTTGTATATTTAAAGAATATTGAATTACATTAAAATGTATTAGAACTATAAAGACAAGAACGAAAGAGAAGAATATTTTGAAGTTAGTTTTTATTTTACTCATATAAAGTTATGCCAAATGGATATGGTAGGATATTGTTTGGATATATTATATAACGGATTGTATTACAGTAAATGGTCAAAATCTACAGACTGTGTATAAAAAGGATAGAAAAAATTGCAGACAAATGTAATTAAAACAAAATATTAGGTAAAGTTTAAGAATATGTACGTTTTTGATTTGAGATTAGATATTTGTACCTCAAGATTTTATGTCAATCAAATAATGCAAAATCACTTAAAATTATGGTAAATATTATTTTATAAAAGCTTTAATTTGAAAGTTTATAAGATTTATATAGAATAAAGAGATTTTATTAGTATAAATATAATGTAGTATAAAATAAGTATAATGTATAAATATTTTAACAATATACTTTTGAAGGTAAAGTAAACGCATGAAAGTAAATAATAAACAAAAACTGTAAAGTTTAAATATGAGTTTCGTCACGTCATAAAATAAAAAAATGATAATAATTTCCAATTAGCCATTAGTCGTTGGTTATTATCTAACCTAATGGCATACAGTTTCAAATTTTTTTACTAAAAGGTTACGAAGTACGACAGACCTCAAACACCCAACCCCGATGTATTATGCTAGTATAGGAAAATACAGCAATATTTTGTTTTAACGAATCTAGGAATTTATTCCTACGGGATCTAGGCAGGAAAACTACAGGCTTCGGTTTACAGACTGACATCCCTCCTAGGTTATTCTATCATTGCAGGGCGACTGGTAAGTATTAGATAGACTTTTTCAAGTGTCGGTATTTCTTTACATCTAGACGCAATTAGGTAAACCGTTATACACATGTTTCTTCCTGTGATATCCCATTTCCACCCGTTAATGGATTTTAAATTACAAATTTTATTTTACTTTTTTATATTACTATATATTATAGTGATCATACTCCCCTTTTATAATTGAACAAGATTTATTGTACCATGATAAAAATAAAATACCAGGTTTACAGAAATATTACAAGAGCTGCACCAAACTTTTTAATTTACTTGAAGTTTCGTATTTCATGAAGTAGTGTGTTATAATTAATGAAAAACATTTTTCTAATAACAACGCCCTAGTTTTGATATTTTTCATGTGAGAAAAATAATAATACTAGGAAAATAAATTACTTGGAAGTATGTTCTTTTTTAGAACAAGTTGGAATACAATTAAAATTATAAGTCGGATTTATTGATAACTGCTGACAGATTCCCGACTATTACCAATTAGTCTAAGATATGTAAAGTGCTGTGAAAGATGTTATACCAGTTTTATATCTCTTTGGTTGAACAAACTGAAGTATTCGTTTTCTATCTATAAAATTACTACTCAAGTAGTTGTTACTTGTTATCCAAAACCAAAAACTTTGATACAGCATTTTTTATCTTATCTCAACGTCATTTAATCTTACTTAAGTAATGTTGAAGGAGAATTAGGGATAAATTATATACTAATTAAAATGTTTCAGAAATTACTATTCAACGGATTTTGGAAATCAAAACAAAGATAAAGGTTTGTGTAGGTAATTTACTGTTTATTACCTTATAAAACTAAACAAACCTAATCGACACCGATTTTAAATTAATTAGGGATGATTAAGTTTTTCAATTACACATTAAAAATAATATGAACAAATCAATTGTCATTATGGTGTGATAAACCACTCTATTATAAACCGTAAGTTTGTATAAATCACTACCCATCAATTAATGGAAAGGTGAGATCTTTTTAACTAAAAACCGCCTGGTTTTAGTATTATTTTGGTTGTAAAACCTCTCTTTTCAACTAAATCCTTTGTCTAGTACCTTTGTAATAAAAAACAGTGGAAAATAATAAAATTTAACTCCAATATAAATTTTACTTTTCTATACTGAAAATGGCAGCTTGAATACTTAAGACTTTTTATTGTTTTTTACGGTGAGTGTCTCATTAATAAATAATATGAAGTATGTTCACTAATATATGATTTTGTGAGGAAGAAATTTGTAAAAATCGTCTTTTTAAGATTCCCATTTCCATTCCGTTGTTGGAGTAAATAGATTCCCGTCAGCTTCAGGCTGTAGGGGTTCTCTCTTTTAAGACGTAGAAAGGAAGTAAGGAATGACCCTTCCTTATTCAAATTCGGTTTAATCCCTAATAGACTATTGACCTAACTCTGAAACACAATTTAATAAGTTTTGGATTATAAATATGTAATTATAATATTGGATTTATATTGAAAAATATATTTTTTCATAACATTCATGAAAGTGTCGCTAGGCATTTTAAAATGTTGAAAAAATATATTTTTTTTTACAAAACTCATGAAAGCGTTACTAGGCATTTTGAAATGTTGAAAAAATATATTTTTTTCACATTATTTAAAACAGCGTTGCTAGGTATTTTGAAATGTTGAAAAAATATATTTTTTCACATTATTCATAACAGCGTTGCAAGGCATTTTGAAATGTTGAAAAAATATATTTTTTTTACATTGTTCATACGAGCGTTGCTAGGCATTTTGAAAAATTAAAAAAAAAAATTTTTTCACACAATTAGTGAAAGCGTTGCTACGCATTTTAAAATGTTGAAAAAATATATTTTTTTTACAAAATTCATGAAAGCGTTGCTAGGCATTTTAAAATGTTGAAAAAATATATTTTTTTTACAAAACTCATGAAAGCGTTGCTAGGCATTTTGAAATGTTGAAAAAATATATTTTTTCCACAAAACTCATGAAAGCGTTCCTAGGCATTTTGAAATGTTGAAAAAATATATTTTTTTTACAAAACTCATGAAGGCGTTGCTAGGCATTTTGAAATGTTGAAAAAATATATTTTTTTTACAAAATTCATGAAAGCGTTGCTAGGCATTTTAAAATGTTGAAAAAATATATTTTTTTTACAAAATTCATGAAAGCGTTGCTAGGCATTTTAAAATGTTGAAAAAATATATTTTTTTTACAAAACTCATGAAAGCGTTGCTAGGCATTTTGAAATGTTGAAAAAATATATATTTTTTACAAAATTCATGAAAGGGTTGCTAGCCATTTTGAAATGTTGAAAAAATATATTTTTTTACAAAATTAATGAAAGCGTTGCTAGGCATTTTGAAATGTTGAAAAAATATATTTTTTCCAAAAAACTCATGAAAGCGTTCCTAGGCATTTTGAAATGTTGAAAAAATATATTTTTTTTACAAAACTCATGAAGGCGTTGCTAGGCATTTTGAAATGTTGAAAAAATATATTTTTTTTACAAAATTCATGAAAGCGTTGCTAGGCATTTTAAAATGTTGAAAAAATATATTTTTTTTACAAAATTCATGAAAGCGTTGCTAGGCATTTTGAAATGTTGAAAAAATATATTTTTTTTACAAAACTCATGAAGGCGTTGCTAGGCATTTTGAAATGTTGAAAAAAAAATATTTTTTTCACACAATTATTGAAAGCGTTGCTAGGCATTTTAAAATGTTGAAAAAATAACTTTTTTACAAAATTCATGAAAGCGTTGCTATGCATTTTAAATTGCTGAAAAAATATATTTGTTTTACAAAATTCATGAACGCGTTGCTAGGCATTTTAAAATGTTGAAAAAATATATGTTTTTCACATTATTTAAAACAGGGTTGCTAGGTATTTTGAAATGTTGAAAATATATATTTTTTTCACACAATGATTGAAAGCGTTGCTAGGCATTTTGAAATGTTGAAAAAATATATTTTTTTACATTGTTCATATGAGCGTTGCTAGGCATTTTGAAATGTTGAAAAAATATTTTTTTTCACACAATTAGTGAAAGCGTTGTTACGCATTTTAAAATGTTGAAAAAATATATTTTTTTTACAAAATTCATGAAAGCGTTGCTAGGCATTTTAAAATGTTGAAAAAATATATTTTTTTTACAAATTTCATGAAAGCGTTGCTAGGCATTTTAAAATGTTGAAAAAATATATTTTTTTTACAAAATTCATGAAAGCGTTGCTAGGCATTTTAAAAAGTTGAAAAAATATATTTTTTTTACAAAACTCATGAAAGCGTTGCTAGGCATTTTAAAATAATGAAAAAATAACTTTTTTACAAAATTCATGAAAGCGTTGCTATGCATTTTAAATTGTTGAAAAAATATATTTGTTTTACAAAATTCATGACCGCGTTGCTAGGCATTTTGAAATGTTGAAAAAATATACTTTTTTACAAAATTCATGAAAGCGTTGCTAGGCTTTTTGAAATGTTGAAAAAATATATTTTTTTTACAAAATTCATGAAAGCGTTGCTATGCATTTATAAATGTTGAAAAAATATATTTTTTTACAAAATTCATGAAAGCATTGCTAGGCATTTTAAAATGTTGAAAAAATATATGTTTTTCACATTATTTAAAACAGGGTTGCTAGGCATTTTGAAATGTTGAAAAAATATATTTTTTTTACAAAACTCATGAAAGCGTTGCTAGGTATTTTGAAATGTTGAAAAAATATATTTTTTTCACACAATTATTGAAAGCGTTGCTAGGCATTTTGAAATGTTGAAAAAATATATTTTTTTTACAAAATTCATGAAAGCATTGCTAGGCATTTTAAAATGTTGAAAAAATAAATTTTTTTTACAAAATTCATGAAAGCGTTGCTATGCATTTTAAATTGTTGAAAAAATATATTTGTTTTACAAAATTCATGAACGCGTTGCTAGGCATTTTGAAATGTTGAAAAAATATAATTTTTTTACAAAATTCATGAAAGCGTTGCTAGGCATTTTGAAATGTTGAAAAAATATACTTTTTTACAAAATTCAAGAAAGCGTTGCTAGGCTTTTTGAAATGTTGAAAAAATATATTTTTTTTCAAAATTCATGAAAGTGTTGCTATGCATTTTAAAATGTTGAAAAAATATATTTTTTCCACACAATTATAGATAGCATTGCTAGGCATTTTGAAATGTTGAAAAAATATATTTTTTTTACAAAACTCATGAAAACGTTGCTAGGCATTTTGAAATGTTGAAAAAATATTTTTTTTTCACACAATTATTGAAAGCGTTGCTAGGCATTTTAAATGTTAAAAAAATATATTTTTTTACAAAACTCATGAAAGCGTTGCTATGCATTTATAAATGTTGAAAAAATATATTTTTTTTACAAAATTCATGAAAGCGTTGCTAGGCATTTTAAAATGTTGAAACAATAAATTTTTTTTACAAAATTCATGAGAGCGTTGCTATGCATTTTAAAATGTTGAAAAAATATATTTGTTTTACAAAATTCATAAACACGTTGCTAGGCATTTTGAATGTTGCAAAAATATATTTTGTTTACAAAATTCATGAAAGCATTGCTAGGCATTTTAAAATGTTGAAAAAATAAATTTTTTTTACAAAATTCATGAAAGCGTTGCTATGCATTTTAAATTGTTGAAAAAATATATTTGTTTTACAAAATTCATGAACGCGTTGCTAGGCACTTTGAAATGTTGAAAAAATATACTTTTTTACAAAATTCATGAAAGCGTTGCTAGGCTTTTTGAAATGTTGAAAAAATATATTTTTTTTACAAAATTCATGAAAGCATTGCTATGCATTTTAAAATTTTGAAAAAATATATTTTTTCCACATAATTATAGATAACGTTGCTAGGCATTTTGAAATGTGTAAAAAATATATTTTTTTTAAAGAACTCTTGAAAGCGTTGCTAGGCATTTTGAAATGTTGAAAAAATATTTTTTTTCACACAATTATTGAAAGCGTTGCTAGGCATTTTAAATGTTGAAAAAATAATTTTTTTTTTACAAAATTCATGAAAGCGTTGCTATGCATTTATAAATGTTGAAAAAATATATTTTTTCACAAAATTCATGAAAGCATTGCTAGGCATTTTAAAATGTTGAAAAAATATATGTTTTTCACATTATTTAAAACAGGGTTGCTAGGTATTTTGAAATGTTGAAAAAATATATTTTTTTCACACAATGATTGAAAGCGTTGCTAGGCATTTTGAAATGTTGAAAAAAAATATTTTTTTACAAAATTCATGAAAGCGTTGCAAGGCATATTGAAATGTTGAAAAAATATATTTTTTCACATTATTCATAACAGCGTTGCAAAGCATTTTGAAATGCTGAAAAAATATATTTTTTTACATTGTTCAAATGAGCGTTGCTAGGCATTTTGAAATGTTAAAAAAATATTATTTGTCACACAATTAGTGAAAGCGTTGCTACGCATTTTAAAATGTTGAAAAAATATATTTTTTTTACAAAATTCATGAAAGCGTTGCTAGGCATTTTAAAATGTTGAAAAAATATATTTTTTTTACAAAACTCATGAAAGCGTTCCTAGGCATTTTGAAATGTTGAAAAAATATATTTTTTTTACAAAACTCATGAAAGCGTTGCTAGGTATTTTGAAATGTTGAAAAAATATATTTTTTTCACACAATTATTGAAAGCGTTGCTAGGCATTTTGAAATGTTGAAAAAATATATTTTTTTTACAAAATTCATGAAAGCATTGCTAGGCATTTTAAAATGTTGAAAAAATATATGTTTTTCACATTATTTAAAACAGGGTTGCTAGGCATTTTGAAATGTTGAAAAAAAATATTTTTTTTACAAAATTCATGAAAGCATTGCTAGGCATTTTAAAATGTTGAAAAAATAAATTTTTTTTACAAAATTCATGAAAGCGTTGCTATGCATTTTAAATTGTTGAAAAAATATATTTGTTTTACAAAATTCATGAACGCGTTGCTAGGCATTTTGAAATGTTGAAAAAATATAATTTTTTTACAAAATTCATGAAAGCGTTGCTAGGCATTTTGAAATGTTGAAAAAATATACTTTTTTACAAAATTCAAGAAAACGTTGCTAGGCTTTTTGAAATGTTGAAAAAATATATTTTTTTTTCAAAATTCATGAAAGTGTTGCTATGCATTTTAAAATGTTGAAAAAATATATTTTTTCCACACAATTATAGATAGCATTGCTAGGCATTTTGAAATGTTGAAAAAATATATTTTTTTTACAAAACTCATGAAAACGTTGCTAGGCATTTTGAAATGTTGAAAAAATATTTTTTTTTCACACAATTATTGAAAGCGTTGCTAGGCATTTTAAATGTTAAAAAAATATATTTTTTTACAAAACTCATGAAAGCGTTGCTATGCATTTATAAATGTTGAAAAAATATATTTTTTTTACAAAATTCATGAAAGCGTTGCTAGGCATTTTAAAATGTTGAAACAATAAATTTTTTTTACAAAATTCATGAGAGCGTTGCTATGCATTTTAAAATGTTGAAAAAATATATTTGTTTTACAAAATTCATAAACACGTTGCTAGGCATTTTGAATGTTGCAAAAATATATTTTGTTTACAAAATTCATGAAAGCATTGCTAGGCATTTTAAAATGTTGAAAAAATAAATTTTTTTTACAAAATTCATGAAAGCGTTGCTATGCATTTTAAATTGTTGAAAAAATATATTTGTTTTACAAAATTCATAAACGCGTTGCTAGGCACTTTGAAATGTTGAAAAAATATACTTTTTTACAAAATTCATGAAAGCGTTGCTAGGCTTTTTGAAATGTTGAAAAAATATATTTTTTTTACAAAATTCATGAAAGCATTGCTATGCATTTTAAAATTTTGAAAAAATATATTTTTTCCACATAATTATAGATAACGTTGCTAGGCATTTTGAAATGTGTAAAAAATATATTTTTTTTAAAGAACTCTTGAAAGCGTTGCTAGGCATTTTGAAATGTTGAAAAAATATTTTTTTTCACACAATTATTGAAAGCGTTGCTAGGCATTTTAAATGTTGAAAAAATAATTTTTTTTTTACAAAATTCATGAAAGCGTTGCTATGCATTTATAAATGTTGAAAAAATATATTTTTTCACAAAATTCATGAAAGCATTGCTAGGCATTTTAAAATGTTGAAAAAATATATGTTTTTCACATTATTTAAAACAGGGTTGCTAGGTATTTTGAAATGTTGAAAAAATATATTTTTTTCACACAATGATTGAAAGCGTTGCTAGGCATTTTGAAATGTTGAAAAAAAATATTTTTTTACAAAATTCATGAAAGCGTTGCTAGGCATATTGAAATGTTGAAAAAATATATTTTTTCACATTATTCATAACAGCGTTGCAAAGCATTTTGAAATGCTGAAAAAATATATTTTTTTACATTGTTCAAATGAGCGTTGCTAGGCATTTTGAAATGTTAAAAAAATATTATTTTTCACACAATTAGTGAAAGCGTTGCTACGCATTTTAAAATGTTGAAAAAATATATTTTTTTTACAAAATTCATGAAAGCGTTGCTAGGCATTATAAAATGTTGAAAAAATATATTTTTTTTACAAAACTCATGAAAGCGTTGCTAGGCATTTTGAAATGTTGGAAAAATATATTTTTTTTACAAAATTCATGAAAGCGTTGCTATGCATTTTAAATTGTTGAAAAAATATATTTGTTTTACAAAATTCTTGAACGCGTTGCTAGGCATTTTGAAATGATGAAAAAATATACTTTTTTACAAAATTCATGAAACCGTTGCTATGCATTTTAAAATGTTGAAAAAATATATTTTTTCCACACAATTATAGATAGCATTGCTAGGCATTTTGAAATGTTGAAAAAATATATTTTTATCACATTATTCATAACAGCGTTGCTAGGCATTTTGAAATGTTGAAAAAATATATTTTTTTTACAAAACTCATGAAAGCGTTGCTAGGCATTTTGAAATGTTGAAAAAATTTATTTTTTTTACAAAATTCATGAAAGCGTTGCTATGCATTTATAAATGTTGAAAAAATATATTTTTTTACAAAATTCATGAAAGCATTGCTAGGCATTTCAAAATGTTGAAAAAATAAATTTTTTTTACAAAATTCATGAAAGCGTTGCTATGCATTTTAAAATGTTGAAAAAATATATTTGTTTTACAAAATTCATAAACGGGTTGCTAGGCATTTTGAATGGTGAAAAACCATATTTTTCTCACAAAACTCATGAAAGCGTTGCTTGGCATTTTGAAATGTTGAAAAAATATATTTTTTTTACAAAACTCATGAAAGCGTTCCTAGGCATTTTGAAATGTTGAAAAAATATATTTTTTTTACAAAACTCATGAAAGCGTTGCTAGGTATTTTGAAATGTTGACAAAATATATTTTTTCACACAATTATTGAAAGCGTTGCTAGGCATTTTGAAATGTTGAAAAAATATATTTTTTTTACAAAATTCATGAAAGCGTTGCTATGCATTTTAAATTGTTGAAAAAATATATTTGTTTTACAAAATTCATGAACGCGTTGCTAGGCATTTTGAAATGATGAAAAAATATATTTTTTTTACAAAATTCATGAAACCGTTGCTATGCATTTTAAAATGTTGAAAAAATATATTTTTTCCACACAATTATAGATAGCATTGCTAGGCATTTTGAAATGTTGAAAAAATATATTTTTATCACATTATTCATAACAGCGTTGCTAGGCATTTTGAAATGTTGAAAAAATTTATTTTTTTTACAAAATTCAAGAAAGCGTTGCTATGCATTTATAAATGTTGAAAAAATATATTTTTTTACAAAATTCATGAAAGCATTGCTAGGCATTTCAAAATGTTGAAAAAATAAATTTTTTTTACAAAATTCATGAAAGCGTTGCTATGCATTTTAAAATGTTGAAAAAATATATTTGTTTTACAAAATTCATAAACGGGTTGCTAGGCATTTTGAATGGTGAAAAACCATATTTTTCTCACAAAACTCATGAAAACGTTGCTTGGCATTTTGAAATGTTGAAAAAATATATTTTTTTTACAAAATTCATGAAAGCGTTGCTAGGCATTTTGAAATGTTGAAAAAATATATTTTTTTCACATTATTCATAACAGCGTTGCTAGGCATTTTGAAATGTTGAAAAAATATATTTTTTTACATTATTCATATGAGCCTTGCTAGGCATTTTGAAATGTTGAAATAATATATATTTTTTTTCTCACAATTATTGAAAGCGTTGCTAGGCATTTTAAAATGTTGAAAAAATATATTTTTTTTACAATATTCATGAAAGCGTTGCTAGGCATTTTGAAATGTTCAAAAAATATATATTTTCACAAAACTCATGAAAGCATTGCTAGGCATTTTGAAATGTTGAAACAATATATTTTTTTCACACAATTATTGATAGCGTTGCTAGATATTTTAAAATGTTGAAAAAATATATTTTTTTTACAAAACTCATGAAGGCGTTGCTAGGCATTTTGAAATGTTGAAAAAATATATTTTTTTCACACAATTATTGAAAGCGTTGCTAGGCATTTTGACATGTTGAAAAAATATATTTTTTTTACAAAATTCATGAAAGCGTTGCTAGGCATTTTAAAATGTTGAAAAAATATATTTTTTTACAAAATTCATGAAAGCGTTGCTAGGCATTTTGAAATGTTCAAAAAATATATATTTTCACAAAACTCATGAAAGCGTTGCTAGGCATTTTGAAATGTTGAAAAAAAAAATTTTTTTTACAAAATTCATGAAAGCGTTGCTAGGCATTTTAAAATGTTGAAAAAATATATTTTTTTCACAAAACTCATGAAAGCGTTCCTAGGCATTTTGAAATGTTGAAAAAATATATTTTTTTTACAAAACTCATGAAAGCGCTGCTAGGTATTTTGAAATGTTGAAAAAATATATTTTTTTCACACAATTATTGAAAGCGTTGCTAGGCATTTTGAAATGTTGAAAAAAAATATTTTTTTTACAAAATTCATGAAAGCGTTGCTATGCATTTTAAAATGTTGAAAAAATATATTTTTTCCACACAATTATAGATAGCATTGCTAGGCATTTTGAAATGTTGAAAAAATATATTTTTTTCACATTATTCATAACAGCGTTGCTAGGCATTTTGAAATGTTGAAAAAATTTATTTTTTTTACAAAACTCATGAAAGCGTTGCTAGGCATTTTGAAATGTTGAAAAAATATATTTTTTTTCACACAATTAGTGAAAGCGTCGCTATGCATTTTGAAATGTTGAATAAATATATTTTTTCACAATATTCATGAAAGCGTTGCTAGGCATATTAAAATGTTGAAAAAATATATTTTTCTTACAAAATTCATGAAAGCGTTGCTAGGCATTTTAAAATGTTGAAAAAATATATTTTTTTTACAAAACTCATGAAAGCGTTGCTAGGCATTTTGAAATATTGAGAGAATATATTTTTTTTTTTAAATTCATGAAAGCATTGTTAGGCATTTTGGAATGAAAAAAAAATATATTTTTTTCACATTATTCATAACAGCGTTGTTAGGCATTTTGAAATGTTGAAAAAATATATTTTTATTACAAAACTCATGAAAGCGTTGCTAGGCATTTTGAAATGTTGAAAAAATATATATTTTTTACAAAATTCATGAAAGCGTTCCTAGGCATTTTTCACACAATTATTGAAAGCGTTTCTAGGCATTTTGAAGTGTTGAAAAAATATATTTTTTTTACAAAATTCATTAAAGAGTTGCTAGGCTTTTTGAAATGTTGAAAAAAATAATATTTCTTTTACAAAACTCATGAAAGCGTTGCTAGACATTTTGAAATGTTGAAAAAATATATTTTTTTCACTATATTCAAAACAGCGTTGCTAGGCATTTTGAAAAGTTGAAAAAATATATTTTTTCACATTATTCAAAACAGCGTTTCTAGGCTTTTTGAAATGTTGAAAAAATATTTTTTTTTTACATTATTCATATGAGGGTTGCTAGGCATTTTGAAATGTTGAAAAAATATATTTTTTTTCACAAAATTATTGAAAGCGTTGCTAGGCATTTTGAAATGTTGAGAAAATATATTTGTTTTACAAAATTCATGAAAGCGTTGCTAGGCATTTTGAAATGTTGAAAAAATATATTTTTTTTACAAAATTCATAAAAGCGTTACTAGGCATTTTGAAATTTTGAAAAAATATATTTTTTTCACAAAACTCATGAAAGCGTTGCTAGACATTTTGAAATGTTGAAAAAATATATTTTTATTACTAAATTCATGATACCGTTGCTAGGCATTTTGAAATGTTGAAAAAGTATATTGTTCACATTATTCAAAACAGCGTTGCTAGGCTTTTTGAAATGTTGAAAAAATAAATTTTTTGCACACAATTATTGAAAGCGTTGCTAGGCATTTTGAAATGTTGAGAAAATATATTTTTTTTACAAAATTCATGATACCGTTGCTAGGCATTTTGAAATGTTGAAAAAGTATATTTTTTTTACAAAACTCATGAAAGCGTTGCTAGGCATTTTGATATGTTGAAAAAATATATTTTTTTCACACAATTATTGAAAGCGTTGCTAGGCATTTTGAAATGTTGAAAAAATATATTTTTTTTACATTATTCATATGAGCGTTGCTAGGCATTTTGAAATGTTAAAAAAATATTTTTTTTTCACACAGTTAGTGAAAGCGTTGCTACGCATTTTAAAATGTTGAAAAAATATAATTTTTTTACAAAATTCATGAAAGCGTTGCTAGGCATTTTGAAATGTTGAAAAAATATATTTTTATTACAAAACTCATGAAAGCGTTGCTAGGCATTTTGAAATGTTGAAAAAATATATATTTTTTACTAAATTCATGAAAGCGTTGCTAGGCATTTTGAAATGTTGAAGAAATTTATTTTTTTACAAAATTCATGAAAGCGTTCCTAGGCATTTTTCACACAATTATTGAAAGCGTTTCTAGGCATTTTGAAGTGTTGAAAAAATATATTTTTTTTACAAAATTCATTAAAGAGTTGCTAGGCTTTTTGAAATGTTGAAAAAAATAATATTTCTTTTACAAAACTCATGAAAGCGTTGCTAGACATTTTGAAATGTTGAAAAAATATATTTTTTTCACTATATTCAAAACAGCGTTGCTAGGCATTTTGAAAAGTTGAAAAAATATATTTTTTCACATTATTCAAAACAGCGTTTCTAGGCTTTTTGAAATGTTGAAAAAATATTTTTTTTTTACATTATTCATATGAGGGTTGCTAGGCATTTTGAAATGTTGAAAAAATATATTTTTTTTCACAAAATTATTGAAAGCGTTGCTAGGCATTTTGAAATGTTGAGAAAATATATTTGTTTTACAAAATTCATGAAAGCGTTGCTAGGCATTTTGAAATGTTGAAAAAATATATTTTTTTTACAAAATTCATAAAAGCGTTACTAGGCATTTTGAAATTTTGAAAAAATATATTTTTTTCACAAAACTCATGAAAGCGTTGCTAGACATTTTGAAATGTTGAAAAAATATATTTTTATTACTAAATTCATGATACCGTTGCTAGGCATTTTGAAATGTTGAAAAAGTATATTGTTCACATTATTCAAAACAGCGTTGCTAGGCTTTTTGAAATGTTGAAAAAATAAATTTTTTGCACACAATTATTGAAAGCGTTGCTAGGCATTTTGAAATGTTGAGAAAATATATTTTTTTTACAAAATTCATGATACCGTTGCTAGGCATTTTGAAATGTTGAAAAAGTATATTTTTTTTACAAAACTCATGAAAGCGTTGCTAGGCATTTTGATATGTTGAAAAAATATATTTTTTTCACACAATTATTTAAAGCGTTGCTAGGCATTTTGAAATGTTGAAAAAATATATTTTTTCACAAAATTATTGAAAGCGTTGCTAGGCATTTTAAAATGTTGAAAAAATATATTTTTTTTACAAAATTCATGAAAGCGTTGCTAGGCATTTTGAATTGTTGAAAAAATATATTTTTTCACATTATTCATAACAGCGTTGCAAGGCATTTTGAAATGTTGAAAAAATATTTTTTTTTTACATTGTTCATATGAGCGTTGCTAGGCATTTTGAAATGTTAAAAAAATATTTTTTTTTCACACAGTTAGTGAAAGCGTTGCTACGCATTTTAAAATGTTGAAAAAATATAATTTTTTTACAAAATTCATGAAAGCGTTGCTAGGCATTTTAAAATGTTGAAAAAATATTTTTTTTTACAAAACTCATGAAAGCGTTGCTAGGCATTTTGAAATGATGAAAAAATATATATTTTTTACTAAATTCATGAAAGCGTTGCTAGGCATTTTGAAATGTTGAAGAAATATATTTTTTTACAAAATTCATGAAAGCGTTCCTAGGCATTTTTCACACAATTATTGAAAGCGTTGCTAGGCATTTTGAAATGTTGAAAAAATATATTTTTTTTACAAAATTCATGAAAGAGTTGCTAGGCTTTTTGAAATGTTAAAAAAAATAATACTTCTTTTACAAAACTCATGAAAGCGTTGCTAGACATTTTGAAATGTTGAAAAAATATATTTTTTTCACTATATTCAAAACAGCGTTGCTAGGCATTTTGAAATGTTGAAAAAATATATTTTTTCACATTTTTCAAAACAGCGTTTCTAGGCTTTTTGAAATGTTGAAAAAATATTTTTTTTTTACATTATTCATATGAGGGTTGCTAGGCATTTTGAAATGTTGAAAAAATATATTTTTTTTCACAAAATTATTGAAAGCGTTGCTAGGCATTTTAAAATGTAAAAAATCTATTTTTTTCACACAATTAGTGAAAGCGTTGCTAGGCATTTTGTAATATTGAAAAAATATATTTTTTTCACACTATTATTGAAAGCGTTGCTAGGCATTTTGAAATGTTGAGAAAATATATTTGTTTTACAAAATTCATGAACGCGTTGCTAGGCATTTTGAAATGTTGAAAAAACATATTTTTTTCACGCAATTATTGAAAGCGTTGCTAGGCATTTTGAAATGTTGAAAAAATATATTTTTTTTACAAAATTCATGAAAGCGTTGCTAGGCATTTTGAAATTTTGAAAAAATATTTTTTTTTCACAAAACTCATGAAAGCGTTGCTAGACATTTTGAAATGTTGAAAAAATATATTTTTATTACTAAATTCATGATACCGTTGCTAGGCATTTTGAAATGTTGAAAAAGTATATTGTTCACATTATTCAAAACAGCGTTGCTAGGCTTTTTGAAATGTTGAAAAAATATATTTTTTTCACACAATTATTGAAAGCGTTGCTAGGCATTTTGAAATGTTTAGAAAATATATTTTTTTTACAAAATTCATGATACCGTTGCTAGGCATTTTGAAATGTTGAAAAAGTATATTTTTTTTACAAAACTCATGAAAGCGTTGCTAGGCATTTTGATATGTTGAAAAAATATATTTTTTTCACACAATTATTGAAAGCGTTGCTAGGCATTTTAAAATGTTGAAAAAATATATTTGTTTTACAAAATTCATGAAAGCGTTGCTAGGCATTTTGAAATGTTGAAAAAATATATTTTTTTTACATTATTCATATGAGCGTTGCTAGGCATTTTGAAATGTTGAAAAAATATATTTTTTCACAAAATTATTGAAAGCGTTGCTAGGCATTTTAAAATGGTGAAAAAATATATTTTTTTTACAAAATTCATGAAAGCGTTGCTAGGCATTTTGAATTGTTTATAAAATATATTTTTTCACATTATTCATAACAGCGTTGCAAGGCATTTTGAAATGTTGAAAAAAAAATTTTTTTTTACATTGTTCATATGAGAGTTGCTAGGCATTTTGAAATGTTAAAAAAATATTTTTTTTTCACGCAATTAGTGAAAGCATTGCTACGCATTTTAAAATGTTGAAAAAATATAATTTTTTTACAAAATTCATGAAAGCGTTGCTAGGCATTTTAAAATGTTGAAAAAATATTTTTTTTTACAAAACTCATGAAAGCGTTGCTAGGCATTTTGAAATGTTGAAAAAATATATATTTTTTACTAAATTCATGAAAGCGTTGCTAGGCATTTTGAAATGTTGAAGAAATATATTTTTTTACAAAATTCATGAAAGCGTTCCTAGGCATTTTTCACACAATTATTGAAAGCGTTGCTAGGCATTTTGATATGTTGAAAAAATATATTTTTTTCACACAATTATTGAAAGCGTTGCTAGGCATTTTAAAATGTTGAAAAAATATATTTGTTTTACAAAATTCATGAAAGCGTTGCTAGGCATTTTGAAATGTTGAAAAAATATATTTTTTTTACATTATTCATATGAGCGTTGCTAGGCATTTTGAAATGTTGAAAAAATATATTTTTTCACAAAGTTATTGAAAGCGTTGCTAGGCATTTTAAAATGGTGAAAAAATATATTTTTTTTACAAAATTCATGAAAGCGTTGCTAGGCATTTTGAATTGTTTATAAAATATATTTTTTCACATTATTCATAACAGCGTTGCAAGGCATTTTGAAATGTTGAAAAAATATTTTTTTTTACATTGTTCATATGAGAGTTGCTAGGCATTTTGAAATGTTAAAAAAATATTTTTTTTTAACGCAATTAGTGAAAGCATTGCTACGCATTTTAAAATGTTGAAAAAATATAATTTTTTTACAAAATTCATGAAAGCGTTGCTAGGCATTTTAAAATGTTGAAAAAATATTTTTTTTTACAAAACTCATGAAAGCGTTGCTAGGCATTTTGAAATGTTGAAAAAATATATATTTTTTACTACATTCATGAAAGCGTTGCTAGGCATTTTGAAATGTTGAAGAAATATATTTTTTTACAAAATTCATGAAAGCGTTCCTAGGCATTTTTCACACAATTATTGAAAGCGTTGCTAGGCATTTTGAAATGTTGAAAAAATATATTTTTTTTACAAAATTCATGAAAGAGTTGCTAGGCTTTTTGAAATGTTGAAAAAAATAATATTTCTTTTACAAAACTCATGAAAGCGTTGCTAGACATTTTGAAATGTTGAAAAAATATATTTTTTTCACTATATTCAAAACAGCATTGCTAGGCATTTTGAAATGTTGAAAAAATATATTTTTTCACATTATTCAAAACAGCGTTTCTAGGCTTTTTGAAATGTTGAAAAAATATTTTTTTTTTACATTATTCATATGAGGGTTGCTAGGCATTTTGAAATGTTGAAAAAATATATTTTTTTTCACAAAATTATTGAAAGCGTTGCTAGGCATTTTAAAATGTAAAAAATCTATTTTTTTCACACAATTAGTGAAAGCGTTGCTAGGCATTTTGTAATATTGAAAAAATATATTTTTTTCACACTATTATTGAAAGCGTTGCTAGGCATTTTGAAATGTTGAGAAAATATATTTGTTTTACAAAATTCATGAACGCGTTGCTAGGCATTTTGAAATATTGAAAAAACATATTTTTTTCACGCAATTATTGAAAGCGTTGCTAGGCATTTTGAAATGTTGAAAAAATATATTTTTTTTACAAAATTCATGAAAGCGTTGCTAGGCATTTTGAAATTTTGAAAAAATATATTTTTTTCACAAAACTCATGAAAGCGTTGCTAGACATTTTGAAATGTTGAAAAAATATATTTTTATTACTAAATTCATGATACCGTTGCTAGGCATTTTGAAATGTTGAAAAAGTATATTGTTCACATTATTCAAAACAGTGTTGCTAGGCTTTTTGAAATGTTGAAAAAATATATTTTTTTCACACAATTATTGAAAGCGTTGCTAGGCATTTTGAAATGTTGAGAAAATATATTTTTTTTACAAAATTCATGATACCGTTGCTAGGCATTTTGAAATGTTGAAAAAGTATATTTTTTTTACAAAACTCATGAAAGCGTTGCTAGGCATTTTGATATGTTGAAAAAATATATTTTTTTCACACAATTATTGAAAGCGTTGCTAGGCATTTTAAAATGTTGAAAAAATATATTTGTTTTACAAAATTCATGAAAGCGTTGCTAGGCATTTTGAAATGTTGAAAAAATATATTTTTTTTACATTATTCATATGAGCGTTGCTAGGCATTTTGAAATGTTGAAAAAATATATTTTTTCACAAAATTATTGAAAGCGTTGCTAGGCATTTTAAAATGTTGAAAAAATATATTTTTTTTACAAAATTCATGAAAGCGTTGCTAGGCATTTTGAATTGTTTAAAAAATATATTTTTTTACAAAACTCATGAAAGCGTTGCTAGGCATTTTGAAATGTTGAAAAAATATATATTTTTTACTAAATTCATGAAAGCGTTGCTAGCATTTTTCACACAATTATTGAAAGCGTTGCTAAGCATTTTGAAATGTTGAAAAAATAGATTTTTTTTACAAATTTCATGAAAGAGTTGCTAGGCTTTTTTAAATGTTGAAAAAAATAATATTTCTTTTACAAAACTCATGAAAGCTTTGCTAGACATTTTGAAATTTTGAAAAAATATATTTTTTTCACTATATTCAAAACAGCGTTGCTAGGCATTTTGAAATGTTGAAAAAATATATTTTTTCACATTATTCAAAACAGCGTTGCTAGGCTTTTTGAAATGTTGAAAAAATATTTTTTTTTTACATTACTCATATGAGGGTTGCTAGACATTTTGAAATGTTGAAAAAATATATTTTTATTACTAAATTCATGATACCGTTGCTAGGCATTTTGAAATGTTGAAAACGTATATTGATCACATTATTCAAAACAGCGTTGCTAGGCTTTTTGAAATGTTGAAAAAATATATTTTTTTCACACAATTATTGAAAGCGTTGCTAGGCATTTTGATATGTTGAAAAAATATATTTTTTTCACACAATTATTGAAAGCGTTGCTAGGCATTTTGAAATGTTGAAAAAATATATTTTTTTTACAAAATTCATGAAAGAGTTGCTAGGCATTTTGTAATGTTAAAGAAATATATTTTTTTTTACAAAATACATGACAGCGTTGCTATGCATTTTAAAATGTTGAAAAAATATATTTGTCTTACAAAATTCATGAAAGCGTTGCTAGGCATTTTGAAATGTTAAAAAAATATATTTTTTTCACAATACTCATGAAAGCGTTGCTAGGCATTTTGAAATGTTGAAAAAATATATTTTTTTTACATTATTCATATGAGCGTTGCTAGGCATTTTGAAATGTTGAAAAAGTATATTTTTTTTACAAAATTCATGAAAGCGTTGCCTGGCATTTTGAATTGTTGAAAAAATATATTTTTTTTACAAAATTCATGAAAGCATTGCTAGGCATTTTGAAATGTTGAAAAAATATATTGTTTCACATTATTCATAACAGTGTTGCAAGGCATTTTGAAATGTTGAAAAAATATTTTTTTTTTACATTGTTCATATGAGCGTTGCTAGGCATGTTGAAATGTTAAACAAATATTTTTTTTTCACACAATTAGTGAAAGCGTTTGCTACGCATTTTAAAATGTTGAAAAAATTTAATTTTTTTACAAAATTCATGAAAGCGTTGCTAGGCATTTTAAAATGTTGAAAAAATATATATTTTTTACTAAATTCATGAAAGCGTTGCTAGGCATTTTGAAATGTTGAAGAAATATATTTTTTACAAAATTCATAAAAGCGTTGCTAGGCATTTTTAAATTTTGAAAAAATATATTTTTTTCACAAAACTCATGAAAGCGTTGCTAGACATTTTGAAATGTTGAAAAAATATATTTTTTCAACATTATTCAAAACAGCGTTGCTAGGCATTTTGAAATGTTGAAAAAATATATTTTTTTCACACTATTATTGAAACCGTTGCTAGGCATTTTGAAATGTTGAGAAAATATATTTGTTTTACAAAATTCATGAACGCGTTGCTAGGCATTTTGAAATGTTGAAAAAACATTTGTTTTTCAGGCAATTATTGAAAGCGTTGCTAGGCATTTTGAAATGTTGAAAAAATATATTTTTTTTACAAAATTCATGAAAGCGTTGCTAGGCATTTTGAAATTTTGAAAAAATATATTTTTTTTACAAAATTCATGAAAGAGTTGCTAGGCATTTTGTAACGTTAAAGAAATATATTTTTTTTACAAAATACATGAAAGCGTTGCTATGCATTTTAAAATGTTGAAAAAATATATTTGTTTTACATAATTCATGAAACCGTTGCTAGGCATTTTGAAATTTTGAAAAAATATATTTCTTTTACAAAACTCATGAAAGAGTTGCTAGGCATTTTGTAATGTTAAAGAAATATAATTTTTTTTACAAAATACATGAAAGCGTTGTTATGCATTTTAAAATGTTGAAAAAATATATTTTTTTTACATTATTCATATGAGCGTTGCTAGGCATTTTGAAATGTTGAAAAAAATATTTTTTTACAAAATTCATGAAAGCGTTGCTAGGCATATTGAAATGTTGAAAAAATATATTTTTTCACATTATTCATAACAGCATTGCAAAGCATTTTGAAATGCTGAAAAAATATATTTTTTTACATTGTTCAAATGAGCGTTGCTAGGCATTTTGAAATGTTAAAAAAATATTTTTTTTCACACAATTAGTGAAAGCGTTGCTACGCATTTTAAAATGTTGAAAAAATATATTTTTTTTACAAAATTCAAGAAAGCGTTGCTAGGCATTTTAAAATGTTGAAAAAATATATTTTTTTTACAAAACTCATGAAAGCGTTGCTAGGCATTTTGAAATGTTGAAAAATATGTATTTTTTACAAAATTCATGAAAGCGTTGCTAGGCATTTTGAAATGTTGAAGAAATATATTTTTTTACAAAATTCATGAAAGCGTTGCTAGGCATTTTGAAATGTTGAAAAAATATATTTTTTTTACAAAATTCATGAAAGCGTTGCTAGGCATCTTAAAATGTTGAAAAAATATATTTTTTTTACATTACTCATATGAGGGTTGCTAGACATTTTGAAATGTTGAAAAAATATATTTTTATTACTAAATTCATGATACCGTTGCTAGGCATTTTGAAATGTTGAAAACGTATATTGATCACATTATTCAAAACAGCGTTGCTAGGCTTTTTGAAATGTTGAAAAAATATATTTTTTTCACACAATTATTGAAAGCGTTGCTAGGCATTTTGATATGTTGAAAAAATATATTTTTTTCACACAATTATTGAAAGCGTTGCTAGGCATTTTGAAATGTTGAAAAAATATATTTTTTTTACAAAATTCATGAAAGAGTTGCTAGGCATTTTGTAATGTTAAAGAAATATATTTTTTTTTACAAAATACATGAAAGCGTTGCTATGCATTTTAAAATGTTGAAAAAATATATTTGTCTTACAAAATTCATGAAAGCGTTGCTAGGCATTTTGAAATGTTAAAAAAGTATATTTTTTTCACAATACTCATGAAAGCGTTGCTAGGCATTTTGAAATGTTCAAAAAATATATTTTTTTTACATTGTTCATATGAGCGTTGCTAGGCATGTTGAAATGTTAAACAAATATTTTTTTTTCACACAATTAGTGAAAGCGTTTGCTACGCATTTTAAAATGTTGAAAAAATATAATTTTTTTATAAAATTCATGAAAGCGTTGCTAGGCATTTTGAAATGTTGAAGAAATATATTTTTTACAAAATTCATAAAAGCGTTGCTAGGCATTTTTAAATTTCGAAAAAATATATTTTTTTCACAAAACTCATGAAAGCGTTGCTAGACATTTTGAAATGTTGAAAAAATATATTTTTTTTACAAAATTCATGAATATTTTGCTAGGCAATTTGAAATTTTGAAAAAATATATTTTTTTTACAAAACTCATGAAAGCTTTGCTAGACATTTAGAAACGTTGAAAAAATATATTTTTTCCACATTATTCAAAACAGCGTTGCTAGGCATTTTGAAATGTTGAAAAAATATATTTTTTTTACAAAACTCATGAAAGCGTTGCTAGGTATTTTGAAATGTTGACAAAATATATTTTTTCACACAATTATTGAAAGCGTTGCTAGGCATTTTGAAATGTTGAAAAAATATATTTTTTTTACAAAATTCATGAAAGCGTTGCTATGCATTTTAAATTGTTGAAAAAATATATTTGTTTTACAAAATTCATGAACGCGTTGCTAGGCATTTTGAAATGATGAAAAAATATAATTTTTTTACAAAATTCATAACAGCGTTGCTAGGCATTTTGAAATTTTGAAAAAATATATTTATTTTACAAAACTCATGAAAGCGTTGCTAGGCATTTTGAAATGTTAAAAAAATTTATTTTTTTTACAAAATTCATGAAAGCGTTGCTATGCATTTATAAATGTTGAAAAAATATATTTTTTTACAAAATTCATGAAAGCATTGCTAGGCATTTCAAAATGTTGAAAAAATAAATTTTTTTTACAAAATTCATGAAAGCGTTGCTATGCATTTTAAAATGTTGAAAAATTATATTTGTTTTACAAAATTCATAAACGCGTTGCTAGGCATTTTGAATGGTGAAAAACCATATTTTTCTCACAAAACTCATGAAAGCGTTGCTTGGCATTTTGAAATGTTGAAAAAATATATTTTTTTTACAAAATTCATGAAAGCGTTGCTAGGCATTTTGAAATGTTGAAAAAATATATTTTTTTCACATTATTCATAACAGCGTTGCTAGGCATTTTGAAATGTTGAAAAAATATATTTTTTTACAATATTCATATGAGCCTTGCTAGGCATTTTGAAATGTTGAAATAATATATATTTTTTTTCTCACAATTATTGAAAGCGTTGCTAGGCATTTTAAAATGTTGAAAAAATATATTTTTTTTACAATATTCATGAAAGCGTTGCTAGGCATTTTGAAATGTTCAAAAAATATATATTTTCACAAAACTCATGAAAGCATTGCTAGGCATTTTGAAATGTTGAAACAATATATTTTTTCACACAATTATTGATAGCGTTGCTAGGCATTTTAAAATGTTGAAAAAATATATATTTTTTACAAAACTCATGAAGGCGTTGCTAGGCATTTTGAAATGTTGAAAAAATAATTTTTTTTAGAAAATTCATGAAAGCGTTGCTAAGCATTTTGAAATGTTCAAAAAATATATATTTTCACAAAACTCATGAAAGCGTTGCTAGGCATTTTGAAATGTTGAAAAAATAAATTTTTTTTACAAAATTCATGAAAGCGTTGCTAGGCATTTTAAAATGTTGAAAAAATATATTTTTTTTACAAAACTCATGAAAGCGCTGCTAGGTATTTTGAAATGTTGAAAAAATATATTTTTTTCACACAATTATTGAAAGCGTTGCTAGGCATTTTGAAATGTTGAAAAAATATATTTTTTTTACAAAATTCATGAAAGCGTTGCTATGCATTTTAAAATATTGAAAAAATATATTTTTTCCACACAATTATAGATAGCATTGCTAGGCATTTTGAAATGTTGAAAAAATATATTTTTTTCACATTATTCATAACAGCGTTGCTAGGCATTTTGAAATGTTGAAAAAATTTATTTTTTTTACAAAACTCATGAAAGCGTTGCTAGGCATTTTGAAATGTTGAAAAAATATATTTTTTTTCACACACTTAGTGAAAGCGTCGCTATGCATTTTGAAATGTTGAATAAATATATTTTTTCACAATATTCATGAAAGCGTTGCTAGGCATTTTAAAATGTTGAAAAAATATATTTTTCTTACAAAATTCATGAAAGCGTTGCTAGGCATTTTAAAATGTTGAAAAAATATATTTTTTTTACAAAACTCATGAAAGCGTTGCTAGGCATTTTGAAATGTTGAGAGAATATATTTTTTTTTTTAAATTCATGAAAGCATTGTTAGGCATTTTGGAATGAAAAAAAAATATATTTTTTTCACATTATTCATAACAGCGTTGCTAGGCATTTTGAAATGTTGAAAAAATATAGTTTTATTACAAAACTCATGAAAGCGTTGCTATGCATTTTGAAATGTTGAAAAAATATATTTTTTTTACAAAATTCATGAAAGAGTTGCTAGGCTTTTTGAAATGTTGAAAAAAATAATATTTCTTTTACAAAACTCATGAAAGCGTTGCTAGACATTTTGAAATGTTGAAAAAATATATTTTTTTCACTATATTCAAAACAGCGTTGCTAGGCATTTTGAAAAGTTGAAAAAATATATTTTTTTACATTATTCAAAACAGCGTTTCTAGGCTTTTTGAAATGTTGAAAAAATATTTTTTTTTTTACATTATTCATATGAGGGTTGCTAGGCATTTTGAAATGTTGAAAAAATATATTTTTTTTCACAAAATTATTGAAAGCGTTGCTAGGCATTTTGAAATGTTGAGAAAATATATTTGTTTTACAAAATTCATGAAAGCGTTGCTAGGCATTTTGAAATGTTGAAAAAAAATATTTTTTTTACAAAATTCATGAAAGCGTTACTAGGCATTTTGAAATTTTGAAAAAATATATTTTTTTCACAAAACTCATGAAAGCGTTGCTAGACATTTTGAAATGTTGAAAAAATATATTTTTATTACTAAATTCATGATACCGTTGCTAGGCATTTTGAAATGTTGAAAAAGTATATTGTTAACATTATTCAAAACAGCGTTGCTAGGCTTTTTGAAATGTTGAAAAAATAAATTTTTTGCACACAATTATTGAAAGCGTTGCTAGGCATTTTGAAATGTTGAGAAAATATATTTTTTTTACAAAATTCATGATACCGTTGCTAGGCATTTTGAAATGTTGAAAAAGTATATTTTTTTTACAAAACTCATGAAAGCGTTGCTAGGCATTTTGATATGTTGAAAAAATATATTTTTTTCACACAATTATTGAAAGCGTTGCTAGGCATTTTGAAATGTTGAAAAAATATATTTTTTTTACAAAATTCATGAAAGAGTTGCTAGGCATTTTGTAATGTTAAAGAAATATATTTTTTTTTACAAAATACATGAAAGCGTTGCTATGCATTTTAAAATGTTGAAAAAATATATTTGTTTTACAACATTCATGAAAGCGTTGCTAGGCATTTTGAAATGTTGAAAAAATATATTTTTTTCACAAAACTCATGAAAGCGTTGCTAGGCATTTTGAAATGTTGAAAAAATATATTTTTTTTACATTATTCATATGAGCGTTGCTAGGCATTTTGAAATGTTGAAAAAATATATTTTTTCACAAAATTATTGAAAGCGTTGCTAGGCATTTTAAAATGTTGAAAAAATATATTTTTTTTACAAAATTCATGAAAGCGTTGCTAGGCATTTTGAATTGTTGAAAAAATATATTTTTTCACATTATTCATAACAGCGTTGCAAGGCATTTTGAAATGTTGAAAAAATATTTTTTTTTTACATTGTTCATATGAGCGTTGCTAGGCATTTTGAAATGTTAAAAAAATATTTTTTTTTCACACAGTTAGTGAAAGCGTTGCTACGCATTTTAAAATGTTGAAAAAATATAATTTTTTTACAAAATTCATGAATGCGTTGCTAGGCATTTTAAAATGTTGAAAAAATATTTTTTTTTACAAAACTCATGAAAGCGTTGCTAGGCATTTTGAAATGTTGAAGAAATATATTTTTTTACAAAATTCATGAAAGCGTTCCTAGGCATTTTTCACACAATTATTGAAAGCGTTGCTAGGCATTTTGAAATGTTGAAAAAATATATTTTTTTCACTATATTCAAAACAGCGTTGCTAGGCATTTTGAAATGTTGAAAAAATATATTTTTTCACATTATTCAAAACACCGTTTCTAGGCTTTTTGAAATGTTGAAAAAATATTTTTTTTTTACATTATTCATATGAGGGTTGCTAGGCATTTTGAAATGTTGAAAAAATATATTTTTTTTCACAAAATTATTGAAAGCGTTGCTAGGCATTTTAAAATGTAAAAAATCTATTTTTTTCACACAGTTAGTGAAAGCGTTGCTAGGCATTTTGTAATATTGAAAAAATATATTTTTTTCACACTATTATTGAAAGCGTTGCTAGGCATTTTGAAATGTTGAGAAAATATATTTGTTTTACAAAATTCATGAACGCGTTGCTAGGCATTTTGAAATGTTGAAAAAACATATTTTTTTCACGCAATTATTGAAAGCGTTGCTAGGCATTTTGAAATGTTGAAAAAATATATTTTTTTTACAAAATTCATGAAAGCGTTGCTAGGCATTTTGAAATTTTGAAAAAATATTTTTTTTTCACAAAACTCATAAAAGTGTTGCTAGACATTTTGAAATGTTGAAAAAATATATTTTTATTACTAAATTCATGATACCGTTGCTAGGCATTTTGAAATGTTGAAAAAGTATATTGTTCACATTATTCAAAACAGCGTTGCTAGGCTTTTTGAAATGTTGAAAAAATATATTTTTTTCACACAATTATTGAAAGCGTTGCTAGGCATTTTGAAATGTTGAGAAAATATATTTTTTTTACAAAATTCATGATACCGTTGCTAGGCATTTTGAAATGTTGAAAAAGTATATTTTTTTTACAAAACTCATGAAAGCGTTGCTAGGCATTTTGATATGTTGAAAAAATATATTTTTTTCACACAATTATTGAAAGCGTTGCTAGGCATTTTAAAATGTTGAAAAAATATGTTTGTTTTACAAAATTCATGAAAGCGTTGCTAGGCATTTTGAAATGTTGAAAAAATATATTTTTTTTACATTATTCATATGAGCGTTGCTAGGCATTTTGAAATGTTGAAAAAATATATTTTTTCACAAAATTATTGAAAGCGTTGCTAGGCATTTTAAAATGGTGAAAAAATATATTTTTTTTACAAAATTCATGAAAGCGTTGCTAGGCATTTTGAATTGTTTAAAAAATATATTTTTTCACATTATTCATAACAGCGTTGCAAGGCATTTTGAAATGTTGAAAAAATATTTTTTTTTACATTGTTCATATGAGCGTTGCTAGGCATTTTGAAATGTTGTAAAATTATAATTTTTTTACAAAATTCATGAAAGCGTTGCTAGGCATTTTAAAATGTTGAAAAAATATTTTTTTTTACAAAACTCATCAAAGCGTTGCTAGACATTTTGAAATGTTGAAAAAATTAATTTTTTCACATTATTCAAAACTGTGTTGCTAGGCATTTTAAAATGTTGAAAAAATATATTTTTCTTACAAAACTCATCAAAGCGTTGCTAGGCATTTTGAAATGTTGAAAAAATATATTATTTTTACAAAACTAATGAAAGCGTTGCTAGGAATTTTGAAATGTTGAGAAAATATATTTTTTTTACAAAAATTCATGAAACCGTTGCTAGGCATTTTGTAATGTTAAAAAAATATATTTTTTTCACATTATTCATAACAGCGTTGCTAGGCATTTTGAAATGTTGAAAAAATATATTTTTTTACAAAATTCATGAAAGCGTTGCTAGGCCTTTTGAAATGTTGAAAAAATATATTTTTTTTACAAAATTCATGAAAGCATTGCTAGGCATTTTAAAATGTTGGAAAAATATATTTTTTTTACAAAATTCATGAAACCGTTGCTAGGCATTTTGAAATGAAAAAAAAATATATTTTTTTCACATTATTCATAACAGCTTTGCTAGGCATTTTAAAATGTTGTAAAAATATATTTTTTTTACAAGATTCATGAAAGCGCCGCTATGCATTTTGAAATGTTGAAAAAATATATTTTTTCACAACATTCATGAAACCGTTGCTAGGCATTTTTAAATGTTGAAAATATATATTTTTTTTACAAAACTAATGAAAGCGTTGCTAGGCATTTTGAAATGTTGAAAAAATATATTTGTTTCACACAATTATTGAAAGCGTTGCTAGGCATTTTGAAATGTTGAAAAAATAAATTTTTTTACAAAATTCATGAAAGCGTTGCTAGGCATTTTAAAATGTTGAAAAAATATATTTTTTTTACAAAACTAATGAAAGCGTTGCTAGGCATTTTGAAATGTTGAAAAAATATATTTTTTTTACAAAACTCATGAAAGCGTTGCTATGCATTTTAAAATGTTGAAAAATTATATTTTTTTCACATTATTCATAACAGCGTTGCTAGGCATTTTGAAATGTTGAAAAAATATATTTTTTTTACATTGTTCATATGAGCTTTGCTAGGCATTTTGAAATGTTAAAAAAATATTTTTTTTTCACACAATTAGTGAAAGCGTTGCTAGGCATTTTGAAATGTTGAAAAAATAAATTTTTTTACAAAATTCATGAAAGCGTTGCTAGGCTTTTTGAAATGTTGAAAAAATATTTTTTTTACATAATTCATGAAAGCGTTGCTAGGCATTTTAAAATGTTGGAAAAATATATTTTTTTTACAAAATTCATGAAACCGTTGCTAGGCATTTTGAAATGAAAAAAATATATATTTTTTTCACATTATTCAAACCAGCATTGCTAGGCATTTTGAAATGTTGAAAAAATATTTTTTTTTTTACATTATTCATATGAGCGTTGCTAGGCATTCTGAAATGTTGAAAAAATATATTTTTTTCCCACAATTAGTGAAAGCGTCGCTATGCATTTTGAAAAGTTGAATAAATATATTTTTTCACAACATTCATGAAAGCGTTGCTAGGCATTTTAAAATGTTGAAAAAATATATTTTTTTTACAAAACTCATGAAACCGTTGCTAGGCATTTTGAAATGTAAAAAATATATTTTTTTTACAAAACTCATGAAAGCGTTGCTAGACATTTTGAAATGTTAAAAAAATATATTTTTTTCACATTATTCAAAACAGCGTTGGTAGGCATTTTTAAATGTTGAAAAAATATATTTTTTTACAAAATTCATGAAAGCGTTGCTAGGCTTTTTGAAATGTTAAAAAAAATTTTTTTTTCACAAAATTATTGATAGCGTTGCTAGGCAATTTGAAATGGTAAAAAAATTAATTTTTTTCACATTATTCATAACAGCGTTGCTAGGCATTTTAAAATGTTGTAAAAATATATTTTTTTTACAAAATTCATGAAAGCGCCGCTACGCATTTTGAAATGTTGAAAAAATATATTTTTTCACAACATTCATGAAACCGTTGCTAGGCATTTTTAAATGTTGAAAATATATATTTTTTTTACAAAACTAATGAAAGCGTTGCTAGGCATTTTGAAATGTTGAAAAAATATATTTTTTTCACACAATTATTGAAAGCGTTGCTAGGCATTTTGAAATGTTGAGAAAATATATTTTTTTTACAAAATACATGAAACCGTTGCTAGGCATTTTGTATTGTTAAAAAATATATTTTTTCACATTATTCATAATAGCGTTGCTAGGCATTTTGAAATGTTGAAAAAATATATTTTTTTTACATTGTTCATATGAGCGTTGCTAGGCATTTTGAAATGTTAAAAAAATATTTTTTTTTCACACAATTAGTGAAAGCGTTGCTAGGCATTTTGAAATGTTGAAAAAATATTTTTTTTACATAATTCATGAAAGCGTTGCTAGGCATTTTAAAATGTTGGAAAAATATATTTTTTTTACAAAATTCATGAAACCGTTGCTAGGCATTTTGAAATGAAAAAAATATATATTTTTTTCACATTATTCAAACCAGCATTGCTAGGCATTTTGAAATGTTGAAAAAATATTTTTTTTTTTACATTATTCATATGAGCGTTGCTAGGCATTCTGAAATGTTGAAAAAATATATTTTTTTCCCACAATTAGTGAAAGCGTCGCTATGCATTTTGAAAAGTTGAATAAATATATTTTTTCACAACATTCATGAAAGCGTTGCTAGGCATTTTAAAATGTTGAAAAAATATATTTTTTTTACAAAACTCATGAAACCGTTGCTAGGCATTTTGAAATGTAAAAAATATATTTTTTTTACAAAACTCATGAAAGCGTTGCTAGACATTTTGAAATGTTAAAAAAATATATTTTTTTCACATTATTCAAAACAGCGTTGGTAGGCATTTTTAAATGTTGAAAAAATATATTTTTTTACAAAATTCATGAAAGCGTTGCTAGGCTTTTTGAAATGTTAAAAAAAATTTTTTTTTCACAAAATTATTGATAGCGTTGCTAGGCAATTTGAAATGGTAAAAAAATTAATTTTTTTCACATTATTCATAACAGCGTTGCTAGGCATTTTAAAATGTTGTAAAAATATATTTTTTTTACAAAATTCATGAAAGCGCCGCTACGCATTTTGAAATGTTGAAAAAATATATTTTTTCACAACATTCATGAAACCGTTGCTAGGCATTTTTAAATGTTGAAAATATATATTTTTTTTACAAAACTAATGAAAGCGTTGCTAGGCATTTTGAAATGTTGAAAAAATATATTTTTTTCACACAATTATTGAAAGCGTTGCTAGGCATTTTGAAATGTTGAGAAAATATATTTTTTTTACAAAATACATGAAACCGTTGCTAGGCATTTTGTATTGTTAAAAAATATATTTTTTCACATTATTCATAATAGCGTTGCTAGGCATTTTGAAATGTTGAAAAAATATATTTTTTTTACATTGTTCATATGAGCGTTGCTAGGCATTTTGAAATGTTAAAAAAATATTTTTTTTTCACACAATTAGTGAAAGCGTTGCTAGGCATTTTGAAATGTTGAAAATATATATTTTTTTACAAAACTAATGAAAGCGTTGCTAGGAATTTTGAAATGTTGAAAAAATATATTTTTTTACAAAATTCATGAAAGCGTTGCTAGGCTTTTTGAAATGTTGAAAAAATATATTTTTTTTACAAAGTTCATGAAAGCGTTGCTAGGAATTTTAAAATGTTGAAAAAATATATTTTTTTTACAAAACTCATGAAAGCGTTGCTAGACATTTTGAAATGTTGAAAAAATATTTTTTTTTCACATTATTCAAAACAGCGTTGCTAGACTTTTTGAAATGTTGAAAAAATATATTTTTTTCACACAATTATTGATAGCGTTGCTAGGCATTTTGAAATGTTGAAAAAATATGTTTTTTTTACAAAACTCATGAAAGCGTTGCTAGACATTTTGATATGTTGAAAATATATATTTTTTTTACAAAACTAATGAAAGCGTTGCTAGGCATTTTGAAATGTTGAAAAAATATTTTTTTTTCATACAATTATTGAAAGCGATGCTAGGCATTTTGAAATGTTGAGAAAATATATTTTTTTTACAAAATACATGAAACCGTTGCTAGGCATTTTGTATTGAAAAAAAAATATATTTTTTCACAATATTCATAATAGCGTTGCTAGGCATTTTGAAATGTTGAAAAAATATATTTTTTTACATTGTTCATATGAGCTTTGCTAGGCATTTTTAATTGTTAAAAAAATATTTTTTTTTCACAGAAATTAGTGAAAGCGTTGCTAGGAATTTTGAAATGTTGAAACAATATATTTTTTTACAAAATTCATGAAAGCGTTGCTAGGCTTTTTGAAATGTTGAAAAAATATATTTTTTTTACAAAGTTCATGAAAGCGTTGCTAGGCATTTTAAAATGTTGAAAGAATATATTTTTTTTACAAAACTCATGAAAGCGTTGCTAGACATTTTGAAATGTTGAAAAAATATGTTTTTTTTACAAAACTCATGAAAGCGTTGCTAGACATTTTGATATGTTGAAAAAATATATTTTTTTCACACAATTATTGAAAGCGTTGCTAGGCATTTTGAAATGTTGTGAAAATATAATTTTTTTACAAAATTCATGATACCGTTGCTAGGCATTTTGAAATGTTGAAAAAGTATATTTTTTTTACAAAACTCATGAAAGCGTTGCTAGGCATTTTGATATGTTGAAAAAATATATTTTTTTCACACAATTATTGAAAGCGTTGCTAGGCATTTTGAAATGTTGAAAAAATATATTTTTTTTACAAAATTCATGAAAGAGTTGCTAGGCATTTTGTAATGTTAAAGAAATATATTTTTTTTTACAAAATACATGAAAGCGTTGCTATGCATTTTAAAATGTTGAAAAAATATATTTGTTTTACAAAATTCATGAACACGTTGCTAAGCATTTTGAAATGTTGAAAAAATATATTTTTTTCACAAAATTCATGATATCGTTGCTAGGCATTTTGAAATGTTGAAAAAATATATTTTTTAAAAAAAATTCATGAAAGCTTTGCTAGGATTTTTGAAATGTTGAAAAAATATATTTTTTTCACACAATTATTGATAGTGTTGCTAGGCATTTTGAAATGTTAAAAAAATATATTTTTTTCACATTATTCATAACAGCGTTGCTAGGCATATTGAAATGTTGAAAAAATATATTTTTTTTACAAAATTCATGAAAGCGTCGCTAGGCATTTTGTAATGTTGAAAAAATATATTTTTGTTCACACAATTATTGAAAGCGAAGTTAGGCATTTTAAAATGTTGAAAAAATATATTTTTTTTACAAAATTCATTAAAGCGAAGTTAGGCATTTTAAAATGTTGAAAAAATATATTTTTTTTACAAAATTCATTAAAGCGTTGCTAGGCATTTTAAAATGTTGAAAAAATATATTTTTTTTACAAAATTCATGAAAGCGTTGCTAAGCATTTTAAAATGTTGAAAAAATATATTTTTTTTACAAAATTCATGAAAGCGTTGCTAGGCATTTTGAAATGTTAAAAAAATATAGTTTTTTAAAAAATTCATGAAAGCTTTGCTAGGCTTTTTGAAATGTTGAAAAAATATATTTTTTTCACACAATTATTGATAGCGTTGCTAGGCATTTTGATATGTTAAAAAAATATATTTTTTTCACATTATTCATAACAGCGTTGCTAGGCATTTTGAAATGTTGAAAAAATATTTTTTTTTTACATTATTCATATGAGCGTTGCTAGGCATTCTGAAATGTTGAAAAAATATATTTTTTTCCCACAATTAGTGAAAGCGTCGCTATGCATTTTGAAATGTTGAATAAATATATTTTTTCACAACATTCATGAAACCGTTGCTAGGCATTTTGAAATGTAAAAAATATATTTTTTTTACAAAACTCATGAAAGCGTTGCTAGACATTTTGAAATGTTAAAAAAATATATTTTTTTCACATTATTCAAAACAGCGTTGGTAGGCATTTTTAAATGTTAAAAAAATATTTTTTTTTCACACAAATAGTGAAAGCGTTGCTAGGCATTTTGAAATGTTGAAAAAATATATTTTTTTACAAAATTCATGAAAGCGTTGCTAGGCTTTTTGAAATGTTGAAAAAATATATTTTTTTTACAAAATTCATGAAAGCGTTGCTAGGCATTTTAAAATGTTGGAAAAATATATTTTTTTTACAAAATTCATGAAACCGTTGCTAGGCATTTTGAAATGAAAAAAAATATATTTTTTTCACATTATTCATAACAGCGTTGCTAGGCATTTTAAAATGTTGTAAAAATATATTTTTTTACAAAATTCATGAAAGCGCCGCTATGCATTTTGAAATGTTGAAAAAATATATTTTTTCACAACATTCATGAAACCGTTGCTAAGCATTTTTAAATGTTGAAAATATATATTTTTTTACAAAACTAATGAAAGCGATGCTAGGCATTTTGAAATGTTGAAAAAATATATTTTTTTCACACAATTATTGAAAGCGTTGCTAGGCATTTTGAAATGTTGAAAAAATATATTTTTTTACAAAATTCATGAAAGCGTTGCTTACCTTTTTGAAATGTTGAAAAAATATATTATTTTTACAAAACTCATAAAAGCGTTGCTAGACATTTTGAAATGTTGAAAAAATTAATTTTTTCACATTATTCAAAACAGTGTTGCTAGGCATTTTAAAATGTTGAAAAAATATATTTTTCTTACAAAACTCATCAAAGCGTTGCTAGGCATTTTGAAATGTTGAAAAAATATATTATTTTTACAAAACTAATGAAAGCGTTGCTAGGAATTTTGAAATGTTGAAAAAATATATTTTTTTCACACAATTATTGAAAGCGTTGCTAGGCATTTTGAAATGTTGAGAAAATATATTTTTTTTACAAAAATTCATGAAACCGTTGCTAGGCATTTTGTAATGTTAAAAAAATATATTTTTTTCACATTATTCATAACAGCGTTGCTAGGCATTTTGAAATGTTGAAAAAATATATTTTTTTACAAAATTCATGAAAGCGTTGCTAGGCTTTTTGAAATGTTGAAAAAATATATTTTTTTTACAAAAATCCATGAAAGCGTTGCTAGGCATTTTAAAATGTTGGAAAAATATATTTTTTTTACAAAATTCATGAAACCGTTGCTAGGCATTTTGAAATGAAAAAAAAATATATTTTTTTCACATTATTCATAACAGCGTTGCTAGGCATTTTAAAATGTTGTAAAAATATATTTTTTTTACAAGATTCATGAAAGCGCCGCTATGCATTTTGAAATGTTGAAAAAATATATTTTTTCACAACATTCATGAAACCGTTGCTAGGCATTTTTAAATGTTGAAAATATATATTTTTTTTACAAAACTAATGAAAGCGTTGCTAGGCATTTTGAAATGTTGAAAAAATATATTTTTTTCACACAATTATTGAAAGCGTTGCTAGGCATTTTGAAATGTTGAAAAAATAAATTTTTTTACAAAATTCATGAAAGCGTTGCTAGGCATTTTAAAATGTTGAAAAAATATATTTTTTTTACAAAACTAATGAAAGCGTTGCTAGGCATTTTGAAATGTTGAAAAAATATATTTTTTTTACATTGTTCATATGAGCTTTGCTAGGCATTTTGAAATGTTAAAAAAATATTTTTTTTTCACACAATTAGTGAAAGCGTTGCTAGGCATTTTGAAATGTTGGAAAAATATATTTTTTTTACAAAATTCATGAAACCGTTGCTAGGCATTTTGAAATGTTGGAAAAATATATTTTTTTTACAAAATTCATGAAACCGTTGCTAGGCATTTTGAAATGAAAAAAAAATATATTTTTTTCACATTATTCAAACCAGCATTGCTAGGCATTTTGAAATGTTGAAAAAATATTTTTTTTTACATTATTCATATGAGCGTTGCTAGGCATTCTGAAATGTTGAAAAAATATATTTTTTTCCCACAATTAGTGAAAGCGTCGCTATGCATTTTGAAAAGTTGAATAAATATATTTTTTCACAACAATCATGAAAGCGTTGCTAGGCATTTTAAAATGTTGAAAAAATATATTTTTTTTACAAAACTAATGAAAGCGTTGCTAGGCATTTTGAAATGTTGAAAAAATATATTTTTTTCACACAATTATTGAAAGCGTTGCTAGGCATTTTGAAATGTTGAGAAAATATATTTTTTTTACAAAATACATGAGACCGTTGCTAGGCATTTTGTATTGTTAAAAAAATATATTTTTTCACATTATACATAATAGCGTTGCTAGGCATTTTGAAATGTTGAAAAAATATATTTTTTTTACATTGTTCATATGAGCGTTGCTAGGCATTTTGAAATGTTAAAAAAATATTTTTTTTTCACACAATTAGTGAAAGCGTTGCTAGGCATTTTGAAATGTTGAAAATATATATTTTTTTACAAAACTAATGAAAGCGTTGCTAGGCATTTTGAAATGTTGAAAAAATATATTTTTTTACATTGTTCATATGAGCTTTGCTAGGCATTTTTAATTGTTAAAAAAATATTTTTTTTTCACACAATTAGTGAAAGCGTTGCTAGGAATTTTGAAATGTTGAAAAAATATATTTTTTTACAAAATTCATGAAAGCGTTGCTAGGCTTTTTGAAATGTTGAAAAAATATATTTTTTTTACAAAGTTCATGAAAGCGTTGCTAGGCATTTTAAAATGTTGAAAAAATATATTTTTTTTACAAAACTCATGAAAGCGTTGCTAGACATTTTGAAATGTTGAAAAAATATTTTTTTTTCACATTATTCAAAACAGCGTTGCTAGACTTTTTGAAATGTTGAAAAAATATATTTTTTTCACACAATTATTGATAGCGTTGCTAGGCATTTTGAAATGTTGAAAAAATATATTTTTTTACAAAATTCATGAAAGCGTTGCTAGGCTTTTTGAAATGTTGAAAAAATATATTTTTTTTACAAAATTCATAAAAGCGTTGCTAGGCATTTTAAAATGTTGAAAAAATATTTTTTTTTCATACAATTATTGAAAGCGTTGCTAGGCATTTTGAAATGTTGAGAAAATATATTTTTTTTACAAAATACATGAAACCGTTGCTAGGCATTTTGTATTGAAAAAAAATATATTTTTTCACATTATTCATAATAGCGTTGCTAGGCATTTTGAAATGTTGAAAAAATATATTTTTTTACATTGTTCATATGAGCTTTGCTAGGCATTTTTAATTGTTAAAAAAATATTTTTTTTTCACACAATTAGTGAAAGCGTTGCTAGGAATTTTGAAATGTTGAAACAATATATTTTTTTACAAAATTCATGAAAGCGTTGCTAGGCTTTTTGAAATGTTGAAAAAATATATTTTTTTTACAAAGTTCATGAAAGCGTTGCTAGGCATTTTAAAATGTTGAAAAAATATATTTTTTTTACAAAACTCATGAAAGCGTTGCTAGACATTTTGAAATGTTGAAAAAATATGTTTTTTTTACAAAACTCATGAAAGCGTTGCTAGACATTTTGATATGTTGAAAAAATATATTTTTTTCACACAATTATTGAAAGCGTTGCTAGGCATTTTGAAATGTTGTGAAAATATATTTTTTTTACAAAATTCATGATACCGTTGCTAGGCATTTTGTAATGTTAAGGAAATATATTTTTTTTTACAAATTACATGAAAGCGATGCTATGCATTTTAAAATGTTGAAAAAATATATTTGTTTTACAAAATTCATGAACACGTTGCTAAGCATTTTGAAATGTTGAAAAAATATATTTTTTTCACAAAATTCATGATATCGTTGCTAGGCATTTTGAAATGTTGAAAAAATATATTTTTTAAAAAAAATTCATGAAAGCTTTGCTAGGATTTTTGAAATGTTGAAAAAATATATTTTTTTCACACAATTATTGATAGTGTTGCTAGGCATTTTGAAATGTTAAAAAAATATATTTTTTTCACATTATTCATAACAGCGTTGCTAGGCATATTGAAATGTTGAAAAAATATATTTTTTTTACAAAATTCATGAAAGCGTCGCTAGGCATTTTGTAATGTTAAAGAAATATATTTTTTTTACAAAATTCATGAAATCGTTGCTAGGCATTTTGAAATGTTGAAAAAGTATATTTTTTTAAAAAAATTCATGAAGGCTTTGCTAGGCTTTTTGAAATGTTGAAAAAATATATTTTTGTTCACACAATTATTGAAAGCGAAGTTAGGCATTTTAAAATGTTGAAAAAATATATTTTTTTTACAAAATTCATTAAAGCGAAGTTAGGCATTTTAAAATGTTGACAAAATATATTTTTTTTACAAAATTCATTAAAGCGTTGCTAGGCATTTTAAAATGTTGAAAAAATATATTTTTTTTACAAAATTCATGAACGCGTTGCTAAGCATTTTAAAATGTTGAAAAAATATATTTTTTTTACAAAATTCATGAAAGCGTTGCTAGGCATTTTGAAATGTTAAAAAAATATAGTTTTTTAAAAAAATTCATGAAAGCTTTGCTAGGCTTTTTGAAATGTTGAAAAAATATATTTTTTTCACACAATTATTGATAGCGTTGCTAGGCATTTTGATATGTTAAAAAAATATAATTTTTTCACATTATTCATAACAGCGTTGCTAGGCATTTTGAAATGTTGAAAAAATAAATTTTTTTTACAAAACTCATGAAAGCGTTGCTAGGCATATTAAAATGTTGAAAATATATATTTTTTTTCAAAACTAATGAAAGCGTACTAGGCATTTTGAAATGTTGAGAAAATATATTTTTTTTACAAAATTCATGAAACCGTTGCTAGGCATTTTGTAATGTTAAAAAAATATATTTTTTTCACATTATTCATAACAGCGTTGCTAGGCATTTTGAAATGTTGAAAAAATATATTTTTTTACATTGTTCATATGAGCTTTGCTAGGCATTTTTAATTGTTAAAAAAATATTTTTTTTTCACACAATTAGTGAAAGCGTTGCTAGGAATTTTGAAATGTTGAAAAAATATATTTTTTTACAAAATTCATGAAAGCGTTGCTAGGCTTTTTGAAATGTTGAAAAAATATATTTTTTTTACAAAGTTCATGAAAGCGTTGCTAGGCATTTTAAAATGTTGAAAAAATATATTTTTTTTACAAAACTCATGAAAGCGTTGCTAGACATTTTGAAATGTTGAGAAAATATTTTTTTTTCACATTATTCAAAACAGCGTTGCTAGGCTTTTTGAAATGTTGAAAAAATATATTTTTTTCACACATTTATTGATTGCGTTGCTAGGCATTTTGAAATGTTGAAAAAATATATTTTTTTACAAAATTCATGAAAGCGTTGCTAGGCTTTTTGAAATGTTAAAAAATTTTTTTTTTTTTTACAAAATTCATAAAAGCGTTGCTAGGCATTTTGAAATGTTGAAAAAATATATTTTTTTAAAAAAATTCATGAAAGCTTTGCTAGGCATTTTGAAATGTTGAAAAAATATATTTTTTTTACAAAATTCATGAAAGAGTTGCTAGGCATTTTGAAATGTTGATAAAAATATATTTTTTTACAAAAACCATGAAAGCGTTGCTATGCATTTTGAAATGTTGAAAAAATATATTTTTTTCACAAAATTCACAAAAGCGTTGCTAGGCATTTTAAATGTTGAAAAAATATATTTTTTTTACAAAATTCATGAAAGCGTTGCTATGCATTTTAAAATGTTGAAAAAATATTTTTTTCCCTCAAAACTAATGAAAGCGTTTCTAGGCATTTTGAAATGATGAAAAAATATATTATTTTTACAAAACTCATGAAAGCATTGCTAGACATTTTGAAATGTTGAAAAAATATATTTTTGTTCACACAATTATTGAAAGCGAAGGTAGGCATTTTAAAATGTTGAAAAAATATATTTTTTTTACAAAATTCATTAAAACGTTGCTAGGCATTTTAAAATGTTGAAAAAATATATTTCTTTTACAAAATTCATTAAATCGTTTGCTAGGCATTTTGAAATGTTGAAAAAATATATTTTTTTAAAAAAATTAATGAAAGCTTGGCTAGGATTTTTGAAATGTTGAAAAAATATATTTTTTTCACACAATTATTGATAGTGTTGCTAGGCATTTTGAAATGTTACAAAAAATATATTTTTTTCACATTATTTATAACAGCGTTGCTAGGCATTTTGAAATGTTGAAAAAATATATTTTTTTTACAAAATTCATGAAAGCGTCGCTAGGCATTTTGTAATGTTAAAGAAATATATTTTTTTTACAAAATTCATGAAATCGTTGCTAGGCATTTTGAAATGTTGAAAAAATATATTTTTTTCACACAATTATTGATAGTGTTGCTAGGCTTTTTGAAATGTTAAAAAAATATATTTTTTTCACATTATTCATAACAGCGTTGCTAGGCATTTTGAAATGTTGAAAAAATATATTTTTTTCACACAACTATTGATAGTGTTGCTAGGCATTTTGAAATGTTAAAAAAATATATTTTTTTCACATTATTCATAACAGCGTTGCTAGGCATTTTGAAATGTTGAAAAAATATATTTTTTTCACAAAATTCATGAAATCGTTGGTAGGCATTTTAAATGTTGAAAAAATATATTTTTTTTACAAAATTCATGAAAGCGTTGCTATGCATTTTAAAATGTTGAAAAAATATATTTTTTTTACAAAATTCATGAAAGCGCTGCTATGCATTTTTAAATGTTGAAAAAATATATTTGTTTTACAAAATTCATAAGCGCGTTGCTTGGCATTTTGAAATGTTGAAAAAATATATTTTTTTCACAAAACTCATGCAAGCGTTGAAAAAATATATATTTTTTACATTATTCATATGAGCGTTGCTAGGCATTTTGAAATGTTGAAAAAATATATTTTTTTTTCACAAAATTCATGAAAGCGTTGCTAGGCATTTTGAAATGTTGAAAAAATATTTTTTTTTCACAAAACTCATGAAAGCGTTGCTAGGCATTTTGAAATGTTGAAAAAGTATATTTTTTTTACAAAACTCATGAAAGCGTTGCTAGGCATTTTGATATGTTAAAAAAATATATTTTTTCCACACAATTATTGAAAGCGTTGCTAGGCATTTTGAAATGTTGAAAAAATATATTTTTTTTACATTGTTCATATGAGCTTTGCTAGGCATTTTTAAATGTTGAAAAAATATATTTTTTTACAAAATTCATGAAAGCGTTGCTAGGATTTTTGAAATGTTGAAAACATATATTTTTCCCTCAAAACTCATGAAAGCGTTTCTAGGCATTTTGAAATGTTGAAAAAATATATTATTTTTACAAAACTCATGAAAGCGTTGCTGGACATTTTGAAATGTTGAAGAAATATATTTTTGTTCACACAATTATTGAAAGCGAAGCTAGGCATTTTGAAATGTTAAAACAATATATTTTTTTCACATTATTCATAACAGCGTTGCTAGGCATTTTGAAATGTTGAAAAAATATATTTTTTTTACAAAACTCATGAAAGCGTTGCTAGGAATTTTAAAATGTTGAAAAAATATTTTTTTTTTACAAAATTCATGAAAGCGTTGCTAAGCATATTAAAATGTTGAAAATATATATATTTTTTCAAAACTAATGAAAGCGTACTAGGCATTTTGAAATGTTGAAAAAATATATTTTTTTCACACAATTATTGAAAGCGTTGCTAGGCATTTTGAAATGTTGAAAAAATATATTTTTTTACAAAATTCATGAAAGCGTTGCTAGGCTTTTTGAAATGTTGAAAAAATATATTTTTCTTACAAAATTCATGAAAGCGTTGCTAGGCATTTTAAAATGTTGAAAAAATATATTTTTTTTACAAAACTGATGAAAGGGTTGCTAGACATTTTGAAATGTTAAAAAAATATATTTTTTCAAATTATTCAAAACAGCGTTGCTAGGCTTTTTGAATTGTTGAAAAAATATATTTTTTTCACACAATTATTGATAGCGTTACTAGGCATTTTGAAATGTTAAAAAAATATATTTTTTTCACATTATTCATAACAGCGTTGCTAGGCATTTTGAAATGTTGAAAAAATATATTTTTTTTACAAAACTCATGAAGGCGTTGTTAGACATTTTGAAATGTTGAAAAAATATATTTTTTTTACATTGTTCTTATGAGCGTTGCTAGGCATTTGGAATGTTAAAAAAATATTTTCTTTCTCACAATTAGTGAAAGCGTTGCTAGGAATTTTGAAATGTTGAAAAAATATATTTTATTACAAAATTCATGAAAGCGTTGCTAGGCTTTTTGAAATGTTGAAAAAATATATTTTTCCCTCAAAACTCATGAAAGCGTTTCTAGGCATTTTGAAATGTTGAAAAAATATATTATTTTTACAAAACTCAAGAAAGCGTTGCTAGACATTTTGAAATGTTGAAAAAATATATTTTAGTTCACACAATTATTGAAAGCGAAAATAGGCATTTTAAAATGTTGAAAAAATATATTTTTTTTACAAAATTCATGAAAGCGTTGCTATGCATTTAAAAATGTTGAAAAAAAATTTTTTTTTTACATGGTTTTTATGAGTGTTGCTAGGCATTTTGAAATGTTAAAAAAATATTTTTTTTTCACACAATTAGTGAAAGCGTTGCTAGGAATTTTGAAATGTTGAAAAAATATATTTTTTTACAAAATTCATGAAAGCGTTGCTAGGCATTTTGAAATGTTGAAAAAATATATTTTTTTCACACAATTATTGATAGCGTTGCTAGGCATTTTGAAATGTTAAAAAAATATATTTTTTTTACAAAACTCATGAAAGCGTTGCTAGGAATTTTAAAATGTTGAAAAAGTATATTTTTTTACAAAATTCATGAAAGCGTTGCTAGGCATTTTGAAATGTTAAACAAGTATATTTTTTTACAAAATTCATGAAAGCGTTGCTAGGCATTTTGAAATGTTGAAAAAAAATATTTTTTTCACATTATTCATAACAGCGTGCTAGGCATTTTGAAATGTGAAAAAGTATATTTTTTTTACAAAATTCATGAAAGCGTTGCTAGGCATTTTGAAATGTTGAAAAAATATACTTTTTTTACAAAATTCATGAAAGCGTTGCTAGGCATTTTGAAATGTTGAACAATAAACTTTTTTCACACAATTATTGAAAGCGTTGCTAGGTATTTTGAAATGTTGAAAAAACATATTTTTTTCACATTATTCATAACAGCGTTGCTAGGCATTTTGAAATGTTGAAAAAATATATTTGTTCACACAATTATTGAAAGCGTTGCTTAGCATTTTAAAATGATGAAAAAATATATTTTTACAAAATTCATGAAAGCGTTGCTAGGCATTTTGAAATGTTAAACAAATATATTTTTTTTACAATATTCATGAAAGCGTTGCTAGGCATTTTGAAATGTTGAAAAAATATATTTTTTTCACAATATTCATAAAAGCGTTGCTAGGCATTTTGAAATGTTGAAAAAATATATTTTTTCACACAATTATTGAAAGCGTTGCTTAGCATTTTATAATGTTGAAAAAATATTTTTTTTTTACAAAATTCATGAAAGCGTTGCTAGGCATTTTGAAATATTTAAAAAATATATTTTTTTTACAAAATTCATGAAAGCGTTGCTAGGCATATTAAAATGTTGAAAAAATATAATTTTTTCACATTATTCATAACAGCGTTGCTAGGCATTTTTAAATGTTGAAAATATATTTTTTTCACACAATTATTGAAAGCGTTGCTAGGTATTTTAAAATGTTGAAAAAGTATATTTTTTTTACAAAATTCATGAAAGCGTTGCTAAGCATTTTGAAATGTTGAAAAAATATATTTGTTTACCGAATTCATGAAAGCGTTGCTAGGCATTTTGAAATGTTGAAAAAATATATTTTTTTCACATTTATCATAAAAGCGTGCTAGGCATTTTGAAATGTTGAAAAAGTATACTTTTTCTTTCTAAAATTCGAGAAAGAGTTGCTAGGCAATATGAAATGTTGATAAAATATATTTTTTCACATTATTAATAACAGCGTTGCTAGGCATTTTGAAATGTTGAACAATATACTTTTTTCACACAATTAATGAAAGCGTTGCTAGGCATTTTGAAATGTTGAAAAAATATATTTTTTTTTACAAAGTTCATGAAAGCGTTGCTAGGCATTTTAAAATGTTGTAAAAAATATATTTTTTTTACAAAACTCATGAAAGCGTTGCTAGGCATTTTGAAATGTATTTTTTTACAAAATTCATGAAAGCGTTGCTAGGCATTTTGAAATGTTGAAAAAATATATTTTTTTCACATTATTCATAACAGCGTTGCTAGGCATTTTGAAATGTTGAAAAAATATATTTGTTCACACAATTATTGAAAGCGTTGCTTAGCATTTTAAAATGTTGAAAAATAATTTTTTTTACAAAATTCATGAAAGCGTTGCTAGGCATTATGAAATGTTGCAAAAATATATTTTTTCACATTATTCATAACAGGGTTGCTAGGCATTTTTTAATGTTGAAAATATTCTTTTTTCACACAATTATTGAAAGCGTTGCTAGGCATTTTGAAATGTTGAAAAAATATATTTTTTTTACAAAATTCATGAAAGCGTTGCTAGGCATTTTAAAATGTTGTAAAAAATATATTTTTTTTACAAAACATATGAAAGCGTTGCTAGGCATTTTGAAATGTGGAAAAAATATATTTTTTTACAAAATTCATGAAAGCGTTGCTAGGCATTTTGAATTGTTGAAAAACTATATTTTTTTCACAATATTCATAAAAGCGTTGCTAGGCATTTTGAAATGTTGAAATAATATATTTGTTCACACAATTATTGAAAGCGTTGCTTAGCATTTTGAAATGTTAAACAAATATATTTTTTTTACAATATTCATGAAAGCGTTGCTAGGCATTTTGAAATGTTGAAAAAATATATTTTTTTCACAATATTCATAAAAGCGTTGCTAGGCATTTTGAAATGTTGAAAAAATATATTTTTTCACACAATTATTGAAAGCGTTGCTTAGCATTTTATAATGTTGAAAAAATATTTTTTTTTACAAAATTCATGAAAGCGTTGCTAGGCATTTTGAAATATTTAAAAAATATATTTTTTTTACAAAATTCATGAAAGCGTTGCTAGGCATATTAAAATGTTGAAAAAATATAATTTTTTCACATTATTCATAACAGCGTTGCTAGGCATTTTTAAATGTTGAAAATATATTTTTTTCACACTATTATTGAAAGCGTTGCTAGGTATTTTAAAATGTTGAAAAAGTATATTTTTTTTACAAAATTCATGAAAGCGTTGCTAAGCATTTTGAAATGTTGAAAAAATATATTTGTTTACCGAATTCATGAAAGCGTTGCTAGGCATTTTGAAATGTTGAAAAAATATATTTTTTTCACATTTATCATAACAGCGTGCTAGACATTTTGAAATGTTGAAAAAGTATATTTTTTTTACAAAATTCATGAAAGCGTAGCTAGGCATTTTGAAATGTTGAAAAAATATATTTTTTTCACATTATTCATAAAAGCGTGCTAGGCATTTTGAAATGTTGAAAAAGTATATTTTTTTACAAAATTCATGTAAGCGTTTCTAGGCATTATGAAATGTTGAAAAAGTATACTTTTTCTTTCTAAAATTCGAGAAAGAGTTGCTAGGCAATATGAAATGTTGATAAAATATATTTTTTCACTTTATTAATAACAGCGTTGCTAGGCATTTTGAAATGTTGAACAATATACTTTTTTCACACAATTAATGAAAGCGTTGCTAGGCATTTTGAAATGTTGAAAAAATATATTTTTTTTTACAAAGTTCATGAAAGCGTTGCTAGGCATTTTAAAATGTAAAAAATATATTTTTTTTACAAAACTCATGAAAGCGTTGCTAGGCATTTTGAAATGTATTTTTTTACAAAATTCATGAAAGCGTTGCTAGGAAATTTGAAATGTTGAAAAAATATATTTTTTTCACATTATTCATAACAGCGTTGCTAGGCATTTTGAAATGTTGAAAAAATATATTTGTTCACACAATTATTGAAAGCGTTGCTTAGCATTTTAAAATGTTGAAAAATAATTTTTTTTACAAAATTCATGAAAGCGTTGCTAGGCATTATGAAATGTTGCAAAAATATATTTTTTCACATTATTCATAACAGGGTTGCTAGGCATTTTTTAATGTTGAAAATATTCTTTTTTCACACAATTATTGAAAGCGTTGCTAGGCATTTTGAAATGTTGAAAAAATATATTTTTTTTACAAAATTCATGAAAGCGTTGCTAGGCATTTTAAAATGTTGTAAAAAATATATTTTTTTTACAAAACACATGAAAACGTTGCTAGGCATTTTGAAATGTGGAAAAAATATATTTTTTTACAAAATTCATGAAAGCCTTGCTAGTCATTTTGAATTGTTGAAAAACTATATTTTTTTCACAATATTCATAAAAGCGTTGCTAGGCATTTTGAAATGTTGAAAAAATATATTTTTTCACACAATTATTGAAAGCGTTGCTTAGCATTTTATAATGTTGAAAAAATATTTTTTTTTCTAAAATTCATGAAACCGTTGCTTGGCATTATGAAATGTTGAAAAAATATATTTTTTTTACAAAATTCATGAAAGCGTTGCTAGGCATTTTCAAATGTGGAAAAAATATACTTTTTTTTACAAAACTCGTGAAAGCATTGCTATGCAATTTGAAATGTTGAAAAAATTAATTTTTTTCACAATATTCATAAAAGCGTTGCCAGGCATTTTGAAATGTGGAAAAATTATATTTTGTTTACCAAATTCATGAAAGCGTTGCTAGACATTTTGAAATGTTGAAAAAATATATTTTTTTTAATAAAATTCATGAAAGCGTTACTGGGCATTTTGAAATGTTGAAAAAATATATTATTTTCACATTATTCATAACAGCGTTGCTAGGCATTTTGAAATGTTGAAAAATATACTTTTTTCACACAATTATTGAAAGCGTTGCTAGGTATTTTGAAATATTTAAAAAATATATTTTTTTTACAAAATTCATGAAAGCGTTGCTAGGCATATTAAAATGTTGAAAAAATATAATTTTTTCACATTATTCATAACAGCGTTGCTAGGCATTTTTAAATGTTGAAAATATATTTTTTTCACACAATTATTGAAAGCGTTGCTAGGTATTTTAAAATGTTGAAAAAATATATTTTTTTTACAAAATTCATGAAAGCGTTGCTAGGCATTTTAAAATGTTGTAAAAAATATATTTTTTTTACAAAACTCATGAAAGCGTTGCTAGGCATTTTGAAATGTTGAAAAAATATATTTGTTCACACAATTATTGAAAGCGTTGCTTAGCATTTTAAAATGTTGAAAAATAATTTTTTTTACAAAATTCATGAAAGCGTTGCTAGGCATTATGAAATGTTGCAAAAATATATTTTTTCACATTATTCATAACAGGGTTGCTAGGCATTTTTTAATGTTGAAAATATTCTTTTTTCACACAATTATTGAAAGCGTTGCTAGGCATTTTGAAATGTTGAAAAAAAATATTTTTTTTACAAAATTCATGAAAGCGTTGCTAGGCATTTTAAAATGTTGTAAAAAATATATTTTTTTTACAAAACACATGAAAGCGTTGCTAGGCATTTTGAAATGTGGAAAAAATATATTTTTTTACAAAATTCATGAAAGTGTTGCTAGGCATTTTGAATTGTTGAAAAACTATATTTTTTTCACAATATTCATAAAAGCGTTGCTAGGCATTTTGAAATGTTGAAATAATATATTTGTTCACACAATTATTGAAAGCGTTGCTTAGCATTTTGAAATGTTAAACAAATATATTTTTTTTACAATATTCATGAAAGCGTTGCTAGGCATTTTGAAATGTTGAAAAAATATATTTTTTTCACAATATTCATAAAAGCGTTGCTAGGTATTTTAAAATGTTGAAAAAGTATATTTTTTTTACAAAATTCATGAAAGCGTTGCTAAGCATTTTGAAATGTTGAAAAAATATATTTGTTTACCGAATTCATGAAAGCGTTGCTAGGCATTTTGAAATGTTGAAAAAATATATTTTTTTCACATTTATCATAACAGCGTGCTAGACATTTTGAAATGTTGAAAAAGTATATTTTTTTTACAAAATTCATGAAAGCGTTGCTAGGCATTTTGAAATGTTGAAAAAATATATTTTTTTCACATTATTCATAAAAGCGTGCTAGGCATTTTGAAATGTTGAAAAAGTATATTTTTTTACAAAATTCATGTAAGCGTTTCAAGGCATTATGAAATGTTGAAAAAGTATACTTTTTCTTTCTAAAATTCGAGAAAGAGTTGCTAGGCAATATGAAATGTTGATAAAATATATTTTTTCACTTTATTAATAACAGCGTTGCTAGGCATTTTGAAATGTTGAACAATATACTTTTTTCACACAATTAATGAAAGCGTTGCTAGGCATTTTGAAATGTTGAAAAAATATATTTTTTTTACAAAGTTCATGAAAGCGTTGCTAGGCATTTTAAAATGTTGTAAAAAATATATTTTTTTTACAAAACTCATGAAAGCGTTGCTAGGCATTTTGAAATGTATTTTTTTACAAAATTCATGAAAGCGTTGCTAGGAAATTTGAAATGTTGAAAAAATATATTTTTTTCACATTATTCATAACAGCGTTGCTAGGCATTTTGAAATGTTGAAAAAATATATTTGTTCACACAATTATTGAAAGCGTTGCTTAGCATTTTAAAATGTTGAAAAATAATTTTTTTTACAAAATTCATGAAAGCGTTGCTAGGCATTATGAAATGTTGCAAAAATATATTTTTTCACATTATTCATAACAGGGTTGCTAGGCATTTTTTAATGTTGAAAATATTCTTTTTTCACACAATTATTGAAAGCGTTGCTAGGCATTTTGAAATGTTGAAAAAATATATTTTTTTTACAAAATTCATGAAAGCGTTGCTAGGCATTTTAAAATGTTGTAAAAAATATATTTTTTTTACAAAACACATGAAAGCGTTGCTAGGCATTTTGAAATGTGGAAAAAATATATTTTTTTACAAAATTCATGAAAGCGTTGCTAGGCATTTTGAATTGTTGAAAAACTATATTTTTTTCACAATATTCATAAAAGCGTTGCTAGGCATTTTGAAATGTTGAAAAAATATATTTTTTCACACAATTATTGAAAGCGTTGCTTAGCATTTTATAATGTTGAAAAAATATTTTTTTTCCAAAATTCATGAAAGCGTTGCTAGGCATTTTCAAATGTGGAAAAAATATACTTTTTTTTACAAAACTCGTGAAAGCATTGCTAAGCAATTTGAAATGTTGAAAAAATTAATTTTTTTCACAATATTCATAAAAGCGTTGCCAGGCATTTTGAAATGTTGAAAAAATATATTTTTTTTAATAAAATTCATGAAAGCGTTACTGGGCATTTTGAAATGTTGAAAAAATATATTATTTTCACATTATTCATAACAGGGTTGCTAGGCATTTTGAAATGTTGAAAAATATACTTTTTTCACACAATTATTGAAAGCGTTGCTAGGTATTTTGAAATATTTAAAAAATATATTTTTTTTACAAAATTCATGAAAGCGTTGCTAGGCATATTAAAATGTTGAAAAAATATAATTTTTTCACATTATTCATAACAGCGTTGCTAGGCATTTTGAAATGTTGAAAAAATATATTTTTTCACACAATTATTGAAAGCGTTGCTTAGCATTTTATAATGTTGAAAAAATATTTTTTTTTACAAAATTCATGAAAGCGTTGCTAGGCATTTTGAAATGTTGAAAAAATATATTTTTTTTTACAAAATTCATGAAAGTGTTGCTAGAAATTTTGAAATGTTGGAAAAATATATTTTTTTTACAAAATTCATTAAAGCGTTGCTAGGCATTTTGAAATGTTGAAAATATATATTTTTTTCACATTATTCCTAACAGCGTTGCTAGGCATTTTTAAATGTTGAAAATATATTTTTTTCACACAATTATTGAAAGCGTTGCTAGGTATTTTAAAATGTTGAAAAAATATATTTTTTTTACAAAATTCATGAAAGCGTTGCTAGGCATTTTAAAATGTTGTAAAAAATATATTTTTTTTACAAAACTCATGAAGGCGTTGCTAGGCATTTTGAAATGTTGAAATAATATATTTGTTCACACAATTATTGAAAGCGTTGCTTAGCATTTTGAAATGTTAAACAAATATATTTTTTTTACAATATTCATGAAAGCTTTGCTAGGCATTTTGAAATGTTGAAAAAATATATTTTTTTCACAATATTCATAAAAGCGTTGCTAGGCATTTTGAAATGTTGAAAAAATATATTTTTTCACACAATTATTGAAAGCGTTGCTTAGCATTTTATAATGTTGAAAAAATATTTTTTTTTACAAAATTCATGAAAGCGTTGCTAGGCATTTTGAAATATTTAAAAAATATATTTTTTTTACAAAATTCATGAAAGCGTTGCTAGGCATATTAAAATGTTGAAAAAATATAATTTTTTCACATTATTCATAACAGCGTTGCTAGGCATTTTTAAATGTTGAAAATATATTTTTTTCACACAATTATTGAAAGCGTTGCTAGGTATTTTAAAATGTTGAAAAAATATATTTTTTTTACAAAATTCATGAAAGCGTTGCTAGGCATTTTAAAATGTTGTAAAAAATATATTTTTTTTACAAAACTCATGAAAGCGTTGCTAGAAATTTTGAAATGTTGGAAAAATATATTTTTTTTACAAAATTCATTAAAGCGTTGCTAGGCATTTTGAAATGTTGAAAAAATATATTTGTTCACACAATTATTGAAAGCGTTGCTTAGCATTTTAAAATGTTGAAAAATATTTTTTTTTACAAAATTCATGAAAGCGTTGCTAGGCATTATGAAATGTTGCAAAAATATATTTTTTCACATTATTCATAACAGGGTTGCTAGGCATTTTTTAATGTTGAAAATATTCTTTTTTCACACAATTATTGAAAGCGTTGCTAGGCATTTTGAAATGTTGAAAAAATATATTTTTTTTACAAAATTCATGAAAGCGTTGCTAGGCATTTTAAAATGTTGTAAAAAATATATTTTTTTTACAAAACACATGAAAGCGTTGCTAGGCATTTTGAAATGTGGAAAAAATATATTTTTTTTACAAAATTCATGAAAGCGTTGCTAGGCATTTTGAATTGTTGAAAAACTATATTTTTTTCACAATATTCATAAAAGCGTTGCTAGGTATTTTGAAATGTTGAAAAAATATATTTTTTCACACAATTATTGAAAGCGTTGCTTAGCATTTTATAATGTTGAAAAAATATTTTTTTTTCCAAAATTCATGAAACCGTTGCTTGGCATTATGAAATGTTGAAAAAATATATTTTTTTTACAAAATTCATGAAAGCGTTGCTAAGCATTTTCAAATGTGGAAAAAATATACTTTTTTTTACAAAACTCGTGAAAGCATTGCTAAGCAATTTGAAATGTTGAAAAAATTAATTTTTTTCACAATATTCATAAAAGCGTTGCCAGGCATTTTGAAATGTGGAAAAATTATATTTTGTTTACCCAATTCATGAAAGCGTTGCTAGACATTTTGAAATGTTGAAAAAATATATTTTTTTTAATAAAATTCATGAAAGCGTTACTGGGCATTTTGAAATGTTGAAAAAATATATTATTTTCACATTATTCATAACAGCGTTGCTAGGCATTTTGAAATGTTGAAAAATATACTTTTTTCACACAATTATTGAAAGCGTTGTTAGGTATTTTGAAATGTTGAAAAAATATATTTTTTTTACAAAATTCATGAAAGCGTTGCTAGGCATATTAAAATGTTGAAAAAATATAATTTTTTCACATTATTCATAACAGCGTTGCTAGGCATTTTGAAATGTTGAAAAAATATATTTTGTTTACCGAATTCATGAAAGCGTTGCTAGACATTTTGAAATGTTAAAAAAATATATTTTTTTCACAAAATTCATGTAAGCGTTGCTATGCATTTTGAAAAGTCAAAAAAAAATATTTTTTTTACAAAATTCATGAAAGTGTTGCTAGAAATTTTGAAATGTTGGAAAAATATATTTTTTTTACAAAATTCATTAAAGCGTTGCTAGGCATTTTGAAATGTTGAAAATATATATTTTTTTCACATTATTCCTAACAGCGTTGCTAGGCATTTTTAAATGTTGAAAATATATTTTTTTCACACAATTATTGAAAGCGTTGCTAGGTATTTTAAAATGTTGAAAAAATATATTTTTTTTACAAAATTCATGAAAGCGTTGCTAGGCATTTTAAAATGTTGTAAAAAATATATTTTTTTTACAAAACTCATGAAAGCGTTGCTAGGCATTTTGAAATGTTGAAATAATATATTTGTTCACACAATTATTGAAAGCGTTGCTTAGCATTTTGAAATGTTAAACAAATATATTTTTTTTACAATATTCATGAAAGCGTTGCTAGCATTTTGAAATGTTGAAAAAATATATTTTTTTCACAATATTCATAAAAGCGTTGCTAGGCATTTTGAAATGTTGAAAAAATATATTTTTTTTTACAAAATTCATGAAAGTGTTGCTAGAAATTTTGAAATGTTGGAAAAATATATTTTTTTTACAAAATTCATTAAAGCGTTGCTAGGCATTTTGAAATGTTGAAAATATATATTTTTTTCACATTATTCCTAACAGCGTTGCTAGGCATTTTTAAATGTTGAAAATATATTTTTTTCACACAATTATTGAAAGCGTTGCTAGGTATTTTAAAATGTTGAAAAAATATATTTTTTTTACAAAATTCATGAAAGCGTTGCTAGGCATTTTAAAATGTTGTAAAAAATATATTTTTTTTACAAAACTCATGAAAGCGTTGCTAGGCATTTTGAAATGTTGAAATAATATATTTGTTCACACAATTATTGAAAGCGTTGCTTAGCATTTTGAAATGTTAAACAAATATATTTTTTTTACAATATTCATGAAAGCGTTGCTAGGCATTTTGAAATGTTGAAAAAATATATTTTTTTCACAATATTCATAAAAGCGTTGCTAGGCATTTTGAAATGTTGAAAAAATATATTTTTTCACACAATTATTGAAAGCGTTGCTTAGCATTTTATAATGTTGAAAAAATATTTTTTTTTACAAAATTCATGAAAGCGTTGCTAGGCATTTTGAAATGTTGAAAAAATATATTTTTTTTTACAAAATTCATGAAAGCGTTGCTAGGCATATTTAAATGTTGAAAAAATATAATTTTTTCACATTATTCATAACAGCGTTGCTAGGCATTTTGAAATGTTGAAAAAATATATTTTGTTTACCGAATACATGAAAGCGTTGCTAGAAATTTTGAAATGTTGAAAAAATATATTTTTTTCACATTTATCATAACAGCGTGTTAGGCATTTTGAAACGTTGAAAAAGTATATTTTTTTACAAAATTCATGAAAGCGTTGCTAAGCATTTTGAAATGTTGAAAAAATATATTTGTTTACCGAATTCATGAAAGCGTTGCTAGGCATTTTGAAATGTTGAAAAAATATATTTTTTTCACATTATTCATAAAAGCGTGCTAGGCATTTTAAAATGTTGAAAAAGTAAATTTTTTTTACAAAATTCATGAAAGCGTTTCTAGGCATTATGAAATGTTGAAAAAATATACTTTTTCTTTCTAAAATTCGAGAAAGAGTTGCTAGGCAATATGAAATGTTGATAAAATATATTTTTTCACATTATTAATAACAGCGTTGCTAGGCATTTTGAAATGTTGAACAATATACTTTTTTCACACAATTAATGAAAGCGTTGCTAGGCATTTTGAAATGTTGAAAAAATATATTTTTTTTTACAAAGTTCATGAAAGCTTTGCTAGGCATTTTAAAATGTTGAAAAAATATAATTTTTTCACATTATTCATAACAGCGTTGCTAGGCATTTTGAAATGTTGAAAAAATATATTTTGTTTACCGAATTCATGAAAGCGTTGCTAGACATTTTGAAATGTTGAAAAAATATATTTGTTTCACAAAATTCATGAAAGCGTTGCTATGCATTTTAAATGTCAAAAAAATATATTTTTTTACAAAATTCATGAAAGTATTGCTAGGCATTTTGAAATGTTGAAAAAATATATTTTTTTCACATTTATCATAACAGCGTGCTAGGCATTTTGAAATGTTGAAAAGGTATATTTTTTTTACAAAATTCATGAAAGCGTTTCTACGCATTATGAAATGTTGAAAAAATATACTTTTTCTTTCTAAAATTCGAGAAAGAGTTGCTAGGCAATAAGAAATGTTGAAAAAATATATTTTGTTTACCGAATTCATGAAAGCGTTGCTAGACATTTTGAAATGTTGAAAAAATATATTTTTTTACAAAATTCATGAAAGTGTTGCTAGGCATTTTGAAATGTTGAAAAAATAATTTTCTTCACATTATTCATAACGGCGTTGCTAGGCATTTTGAAATGTTGAAAAATATACTTTTTTCACACAATTATTGAAAGCCTTGCTAGGTATTTTGAAATGTTGAAAAAATATTTTTTTTTTTGCAAAATTCATGAAAGAGTTGCTAGGCATTTTAAAATGTTGGAAATATATATTTTTTCCACATTATTCATAACAGCGTTGCTAGGCATTTTGAAATGTTGAAAAAATATATTTTGTTTACCGAATTCATGAAAGCGTTGCTAGACATTTTGAAATGTTGAAAAAATATACTTTTTTCACACAATTATTGAAAGCGTTGCTAGGCATTTTGAAATGTTGAAAAAATATATTTATTCACAAAATTTATGAAAACGTTGCTAAGCATTTTGAAATGTTTAAAAAATATATTTTGTTTACAAAATGCATGAAAACGTTGCTAGGCATTTTGAAATGTTGAAACAATATATTTTTTTCACATTATTCATAACAGCGTGCTAGGCATTTTGAAATGTTGAAAAAGTATATTTTGTTTACAAAATTCATGAAAGCGTTGCTAGGCATTTTGAAATGTTGAAAAAATATACTTTTTTTATAAAATTCGTGAAAGCGTTGCTAGGCAATATGAAATGTGGAAAAAATATATTTTTTTCACATTATTTATAACAGCGTTGCTAGGCTTTTTGAAATAATGAAAAAATATACTTTTTTCACACATTTATTGAAAGCGTTGCTGGACATTTTGAAATGTTAATAAATATATTTTTTTAATCAAAATTCATGAAATCGTTGCTAGGCATTTTAAAATGTTGAAAAAATATAATTTTTTCACATTATTCATAACAGGGTTGCTAGGCATTTTGAAATGTTGAAAAAATATATTTGGTTTACCGAATTCATGAAAGCGTTGCTAGACATTTTGAAATGTTGAAAAAATATATTTTTTTCACAAAATTCATGAAAGCGTTGCTATGCATTTTGAAATGTTAAAAAATTATATTTTTTTACAAAATTCATGAAAGTGTTGCTAGGCATTTTGAAATGTTGAAAAAGTATATTTTTTTACAAAATTCATGAAAGCGTTGCTAGGCATTTTGAAATGTGGAAAAATTATATTTTGTTTACCAAATTCATGAAATCGTTGCTAGACATTTTGAAATGTTGAAAAAATATATTTTTTTTACAAAATTCATGAAAGCGTTGCTATGCATTTTGAAATGTTAAACAAATATATTTTTTTTTCAAAATTCATGAAAGCGTTGCTAGTCATTTTCAAATGTTGAAAATATATATTTTTTTTACAAAACTCATGAAAGCGTTGCTAGGCATTTTGAAATGTTGAAAGAATATATTTTTTTTACAAAATTCATGAAAGCGTTGCTAGGCATTTTAAAATGCTGAAAAAAAATATATTTTTTTTACAAAACTCATGAAAGCGTTGCTAGGCATTTTGAAATGTTGAAAAAATATATTTTGTTTACCGAATTCATGAAAGCGTTGCTAGACCTTTTGAACTGTTGAAAAAATATACTTTTTTCACACAATTATTGAAAACGTTGCTAGGCATTTTGAAATGTTGAAAAAATAAACTTTTTTCACACAATTCATGAAAACGTTGCTAGGCATTTTGAAATGTTGAAAAAATATATTTTTTTCACATTATTCATAACAGCGTGCTAGGCATTTTGAAATGTTGAAAAAGTATATTTTTTTACAAAATTCATGAAAGCGTTGCTAGGCATTTTGAAATGTTGAAAAAATATATTTTTTTTACAAAATTCATGAAAGCGTTGCTATGCATTTTGAAATGTTAAACAAATATATTTTTTTTTCAAAATTCATGAAAGCGTTGCTAGTCATTTTCAAATGTTGAAAATATATATTTTTTTTACAAAACTCATGAAAGCGTTGCTAGGCATTTTGAAATGTTGAAAGAATATATTTTTTTTACAAAATTCATGAAAGCGTTGCTAGGCATTTTAAAATGCTGAAAAAAAATATATTTTTTTTACAAAACTCATGAAAGCGTTGCTAGGCATTTTGAAATGTTGAAAAAATATATTTTGTTTACCGAATTCATGAAAGCGTTGCTAGACCTTTTGAACTGTTGAAAAAATATACTTTTTTCACACAATTATTGAAAACGTTGCTAGGCATTTTGAAATGTTGAAAAAATAAACTTTTTTCACACAATTCATGAAAACGTTGCTAGGCATTTTGAAATGTTGAAAAAATATATTTTTTTCACATTATTCATAACAGCGTGCTAGGCATTTTGAAATGTTGAAAAAGTATATTTTTTTACAAAATTCATGAAAGCGTTGCTAGGCATTTTGAAATGTTGAAAAAATATATTTTTTTCACATTATTCATAACAGCGTGCTAGGCATTTTGAATTGTTGAAAAAGTATATTTTGTTTACAAAATTTATGAAAGCGTTGCTATTTTTTTTGAAATGTTGAAAAAATATACTTTTTTTATAAAATTCGTGAAAGCGTTGCTAGGCAATATGAAATGTGGAAAAAATATATTTTTTTCACATTATTCATAACAGAATTGCTAGGCATTTTGAAATGTTGAAAAAATATACTTTTTTCACACAATTATTGAAAGCGTTGCTAGGCATTTTGAAATGTTAATAAATATATTTTTTTAAACAAAATTCATGAAAGCGTTGCTATGAATTTTAAAATGTTGAAAAAATATAATTTTTTCACATTATTCATAACAGGGTTGCTAGGCATTTTGAAATGTTGAAAAAATATATTTTATTTCACAAAATTCATGAAAGCGTTGCTATGCATTTTGAAATATTAAAAAATTATATTTTTTTTACAAAATTCATGAAAGTGCTGCTAGGCATTTTGAAATATTGAAAAAATATATTTTTTTCACATTTATCATAACAGCGTGCTAGGCATTTTGAAATGTTGAAAAAGTATATTTTTTTACAAAATTCATGAAAGCGTTGCTAGGCATTTTGAAATGTTGAAAAAGTATATTTTTTTACAAAATTCATGAAATCGTTGCTAGGCATTTTGAAATGTTGAAAAAATATACTTTATTTTCTAAAACTTGTGAAATAGTTGCTAGGCAATATGAAATGTTGAAAAATTATATTTTTTTCACATTATTCATAACAGCGTTGCTAGGCATTTTGAAATCTTGAAAAAATATATTATGTTTACCGAATTCATGAAAGCGTTGCTAGACATGTTTGAAATGTTGAAAAAATATACATTTTTCAAACAATTATTGAAAGCGATGCTAGGCATTTTGAAATGTTGAAAAAATAAATTTTTTTCGCATTATACTTAACAGCGTTGCTAGGCATTTTGAAATGTTGAAAAAATATATTTTTTCACAAAATTCATGAAAGCGTTGCTATGCATTTTGAAATGTTAAAAAAATATATTGTTTTTACAAAATTCATGAAAGCGTTGCTAGGCATTTTGAAATGTTGAAAATATATATTTTTTTTACAAAACTCATGAAAGCGTTGCTAGGCATTTTGAAATGTTGAAAGAATATATATTTTTTTTTAATTCATGAAAGCGTTGCTAGGCATTTTAAAATGTTGAAAAAAAATATATTTTTTTTACAAAACTCATGAAAGCGTTGCTAGGCAATTTGAAATGTTGACAATATATATTTTTTCTACATTATTCATAACAGCGTTGCTAGGCATTTTGAAATGTTGAAAAAATACATTTTTTTCACAAAATTCATGAAAGCGTTGCTATGCATTTTGAAATGTTGAGAAATTATATCTTTTTACAAAATTCATGAAAGTGTTGCTAGGCATTTTGAAATGTTGAAAAAATATATTTTTTTCACATTTATCATAACAGCGTGCTAGGCATTTTGAAATGTTGAAAAAGTATATTTTTTTACAAAATTCATGAAAGCGTTGCTAGGCATTTTGAAATGTTGAAAAAATACATTTTTTTCACATTATTCATAACAGCATGCTAGGCATTTTGAAATGTTGAAAAATATACTTTTTTCACACAATTATTGAAAGCGATGCTAGGCATTTTGAAATGTTGAAAAAATAAATTTTTTTCACATTATTCTTAACAGCGTTGCTAGGCATTTTGAAATGTTGAAAAAATATATTTTATTTCACAAAATTCATGAAAGCGTTGCTATGCATTTTGAAATATTAAAAAATTATATTTTTTTTACAAAATTCATGAAAGTGCTGCTAGGCATTTTGAAATATTGAAAAAATATATTTTTTTCACATTTATCATAACAGCGTGCTAGGCATTTTGAAATGTTGAAAAAGTATATTTTTTTACAAAATTCATGAAAGCGTTGCTAGGCATTTTGAAATGTTGAAAAAGTATATTTTTTTACAAAATTCATGAAATCGTTGCTAGGCATTTTGAAATGTTGAAAAAATATACTTTTTTTTCTAAAACTTGTGAAATAGTTGCTAGGCAATATGAAATGTTGAAAAATTATATTTTTTTCACATTATTCATAACAGCGTTGCTAGGCATTTTGAAATCTTGAAAAAATATATTATGTTTACCGAATTCATGAAAGCGTTGCTAGACATGTTTGAAATGTTGAAAAAATATACATTTTTCAAACAATTATTGAAAGCGATGCTAGGCATTTTGAAATGTTGAAAAAATAAATTTTTTTCGCATTATACTTAACAGCGTTGCTAGGCATTTTGAAATGTTGAAAAAATATATTTTTTCACAAAATTCATGAAAGCGTTGCTATGCATTTTGAAATGTTAAAAAAATATATTGTTTTTACAAAATTCATGAAAGCGTTGCTAGGCATTTTGAAATGTTGAAAAAATAAATTTTTTTCACATTATTCTTAACAGCGTTGCTAGGCATTTTGAAATGTTGAAAAAAAATATTTTTTCACAAAATTCATGAAAGCGTTGCTAGGCATTTTGAAATGTTGAAAGAATATATTTTTTTTTTAAATTCATGAAAGCGTTGCTAGGCATTTTAAAATGTTGAAAAAAAATATATTTTTTTTACAAAACTCATGAAAGCGTTGCTAGGCAATTTGAAATGTTGAAAATATATATTTTTTCCACATTATTCATAACAGCGTTGCTAGGCATTTTGAAATGTTGAAAAAATATATTTTGTTTACCGAATTCATGAAAGCGTTGCTAGACATGTTTGAAATGTTGAAAAAATATACTTTTTTCACACAATTATTGAAAATGTTGCTAGGCATTTTGAAATGTTGAAAAAATAAATTTTTTTCACAAAATTCATGAAAACGTTGCTAAGCATTTTGAAATGTTAAAAAAATATATTTTTTTTACAAAATTCATGAAAGCGTTGCTAGGCATTTTGAAATGTTGAAAAAATACATTTTTTTCACATTATAAATAACAGCGTGCTAGGCATTTTGAAATGTTCAAAAAATATACTTATTTTCTAAAATTCGTGAAAGAGTTGCTAAGCAATATGAAATGTTGAAAAATTATATTTTTTCACAATATTCATAAAAGCGTTGCCAGGCGTTTTGAAATGTGGAAAAATTATATTTTGTTTACCAAATTCATGAAATCGTTGCTAGACATTTTGAAATTTTGAAAAAATATATTTTTTTTACAAAATTCATGAAAGCGTTGCTGGGCATTTTGAAATGTTGAAAAAATATATTTTTTTCACATTATTCATAACAGCGTTGCTAGGCATTTTGAAATGTTGAAAAATATACTTTTTTCACACAATTATTGAAAGCGATGCTAGGCATTTTGAAATGTTGAAAAAATAAATTTTTTTCACATTATTCTTAACAGCGTTGCTAGGCATTTTGAAATGTTGAAAAAATATATTTTTTCACAAAATTCATGAAAACGTTGCTAAGCATTTTGAAATGTTAAAAAAATATATGTTTTTTACAAAATTCATGAAAGCGTTGCTAGGCATTTTGAAATGTTGAAAAAATATATTTTTTTCACATTATTCATAACAGCGTGCTAGGCATTTTGAAATGTGGAAAAATTATATTTTGTTTACCAAATTCATGAAATCGTTGCTAGGCATTTTGAAATGTTGAAAAAATATATTTTTTTCACATTTATCATAACAGCGTGCTAGGCATTTTGAAATGTTGAAAAAGTATATTTTTTTACAAAATTCATGAAAGCGTTGCTAGGCATTTTGAAATGTTGAAAAAATATATTTTGTTTACAAAATTAATGAAAGCGTTGCTAGGCATTTTGAAATGTTGAAAAAATACATTTTTTCACATTATTCATAACTGCGTTGCTAGGCATTTTGAAATGTTGAAAAAATATATTTTGTTTACCGAATTCATGAAAGCGTTGCTAGGCATTTTGAAATGTTGAAAAAATATACTTTTTTTATAAAATTCGTGAAAGCGTTGCTATTCAATATGAAATGTGGAAAAAATATATCTTTTTCACATTATTCATAACAGCGTTGCTAGGCATTTTGAAATGTTGAAAAAATATACTTTTTTCACACAATTATTGAAAGCGTTGCTGGACATTTTGAAATGTTAATAAATATATTTTTTTTATCAAACTTCATGAAAGCGTTGCTAGGCATTGTAAAATGTTGAAAAAATATAATTTTTTCACATTATTCATAACAGGGTTGCTAGGCATTTTGAAATGTCGAAAAAATATATTTGGTTTACCGAATTCATGAAAGCGTTGCTAGACATTTTGAAATGTTGAAAAAATACATTTTTTTCACAAAATTCATGAAAGCGTTGCTATGCATTTTGAAATGTTGAGAAATTATATCTTTTTACAAAATTCATGAAAGTGTTGCTAGGCATTTTGAAATGTTGAAAAAATATATTTTTTTCACATTTATCATAACAGCGTGCTAGGCATTTTGAAATGTTGAAAAAGTATTTTTTTTTACAAAATTCATGAAAGCGTTGCTAGGCATTTTGAAATGTTGAAAAAATATATTTTGTTTACAAAATTAATGAAAGCGTTGCTAGGCATTTTGAAATGTTGAAAAAATACATTTTTTTCACATTATTCATAACAGCATGCTAGGCATTTTGAAATGTTGAAAAAGTATATTTTTTTTACAAAATTCATGAAATCGTTGCTAGGCATTTTGAAATGTTGAAAAAATATACTTTTTTTTCTAACATTCGTGAAAGAGTTGCTAGGCAATATGAAATGTTGAAAAATTATATTTTTTTCACAATATTCATAAAAGCGTTGCCAGGCATTTTGAAATATGGAAAAAATATATTTTGTTTACCGAATTCATGAAAGCGTTGCTAGACATTTTGAAGTGTTGAAAAAATATATTTTTTCACATTTATCATAACAGCGTGCTAGGCATTTTGAAATGTTGAAAAAGTATATTTTTTTACAAAATTCATGAAAGCGTTGCTAGGCATTTTGAAATGTTGAAAAAATACATTTTTTTCACATTATTCATAACAGCGTGCTAGGCATTTTGAAATGTTAAAAAAATATATTTTTTTTACAAAATTCATGAAAGCGTTGCTGGGCATTTTGAAATGTTGAAAAAATATATTTTTTTCACATTATTCATAACAGCGTTGCTAGGCATTTTGAAATGTTGAAGAATATACTTTTTTCACACTATTATTGAAAGCGTTGCTAGGTATTATGAAATGTTGAAAAAATATATTTATTTTACAAAATTCATGAAAGCGTTGCTAGGCATTTTGAAATGTTGAAAAAATATATTTTTTTTACAAAATTCATGAAATCGTTGCTAGGCATTTTAAAATGTTGAAAAAATATAATTTTTTCACATTATTCATAACAGCGTGCTAGGCATTTTGAAATGTTGAAAAAGTATATTTTTTTACAAAATTCATGAAAGCGTTGCTAGGCATTTTGAAATGTTGAAAAAATATATTTTGTTTACAAAATTAATGAAAGCGTTGCTAGGCATTTTGAAATGTTGAAAAAATACATTTTTTCACTTTATTCATAACAGCGTTGCTAGGCATTTTGAAATGTTGAAAAAATATATTTTTTTCACATTATTCATAACAGCGTTGCTAGGCATTTTGAAATGTTGAAGAATATACTTTTTTCACACTATTATTGAAAGCGTTGCTAGGTATTATGAAATGTTGAAAAAATATATTTATTTTACAAAATTCATGAAAGCGTTGCTAGGCATTTTGAAATGTTGAAAAAATATATTTTTTCTACAAAATTCATGAAATCGTTGCTAGGCATTTTAAAATGTTGAAAAAATATAATTTTTTCACATTATTCATAACAGCGTGCTAGGCATTTTGAAATGTTGAAAAAGTATATTTTTTTACAAAATTCATGAAAGCGTTGCTAGGCATTTTGAAATGTTGAAAAAATATATTTTGTTTACAAAATTAATGAAAGCGTTGCTAGGCATTTTGAAATGTTGAAAAAATACATTTTTTCACTTTATTCATAACAGCGTTGCTAGGCATTTTGAAATGTTGAAAAAATATATTTTGTTTACCGAATTCATGAAAGCGTTGCTAGGCATTTTGAAATGTTGAAAAAATATACTTTTTTTATAAAATTCGTGAAAGCGTTGCTAGGCAATATGAAATGTGGAAAAAATATATCTTTTTCACATTATTCATAACAGCGTTGCTAGGCATTTTGAAATGTTGAAAAAATATACTTTTTTCACACAATTATTGAAAGCGTTGCTAGACATTTTGAAATGTTAATAAATATATTTTTTTTATCAAACTTCATGAAAGCGTTGCTAGGCATTTTAAAATGTTGAAAAAATATAATTTTTTCACATTATTCATAACAGGGTTGCTAGGCATTTTGAAATGTCGAAAAAATATATTTGGTTTACCGAATTCATGAAAGCGTTGCTAGACATTTTGAAATGTTGAAAAAATACATTTTTTCACAAAATTCATGAAAGCGTTGCTATGCATTTTGAAATGTTGAGAAATTATATCTTTTTACAAAATTCATGAAAGTGTTGCTAGGCATTTTGAAATGTTGAAAAAATATATTTTTTTCACATTTATCATAACAGCGTGCTAGGCATTTTGAAATGTTGAAAAAGTATATTTTTTTACAAAATTCATGAAAGCGTTGCTAGGCATTTTGAAATGTTGAAAAAATATATTTTCTTTACAAAATTAATGAAAGCGTTGCTAGGCATTTTGAAATGTTGAAAAAATACATTTTTTTCACATTATTCATAACAGCGTGCTAGGCATTTTGAAATGTTGAAAAAGTATATTTTTTTTACAAAATTCATGAAATCGTTGATAGGCATTTTGAAATGTTGAAAAAATATACTTTTTTTTCTAACATTCGTGAAAGAGTTGCTAGGCAATATGAAATGTTGAAAAATTATATTTTTTTTCACAATATTCATAAAAGCGTTGCCAGGCATTTTGAAATATGGAAAAATTATATTTTGTTTACCGAATTCATGAAAGCGTTGATAGACATTTTGAAATGTTGAAAAAATATATTTTTTCACATTTATCATAACAGCGTGCTAGGCATTTTGAAATGTTGAAAAAGTATATTTTTTTACAAAATTCATGAAAGCGTTGCTAGGCATTTTGAAATGTTGAAAAAATACATTTTTTTCACATTATTCATAACAGCGTGCTAGGCATTTTGAAATGTTGAAAAAATATATTTTTTTTACAATATTCATGAAAGCGTTGCTGGGCATTTTGAAATGTTGAAAAAATATATTTTTTTCACATTATTCATAACAGCGTTGCTAGGCATTTTGAAATGTTGAAGAATATACTTTTTTCATACTATTATTGAAAGCGTTGCTAGGTATTATGAAATGTTGAAAAAATATATTTATTTTACAAAATTCATGAAAGCGTTGCTAGGCATTTTGAAATGTTGAAAAAATATATTTTTTTTACAAAATTCGTGAAAGCGTTGCTAGGCATTTTAAAATGTTGAAAAAATATAATTTTTTCACATTATTCATAGCAGCGTTGCTAGGCATTTTGAAATGTTGAAAAAATATATTTTGTTTACCGAATTCATGAAAGCGTTGCTAGACATTTTGAAATGTTGAAAAATTATATTTTTTTCACAAAATTCATGAAAGCGTTGCTATGCATTTTGAAATGTTAAAAAAATATATTTTTTTTACAAAATTCATGAAAGCGTTGCTAGGCATTTTGAAATGTTGAAAATATATATTTTTTTTACAAAACTCATGAAAGCGTTGCTAGGCATTTTGAAACGTTGAAAGAATATATTTTTTTTACAAAATTCATGAAAGCGTTGCTAGACATTTTAAAATGTTGAAAAAAAATATATTTTTTTTACAAAACTCATGAAAGCGTTGCTAGGCAATTAGAAATATTGAAAATATATATTTTTCCACATTATTCATAACAGCGTTGCTAGGCATTTTGAAATGTTGAAAAAATATATTTTGTTTACCGAATTCATGAAAGCGTTGCTAGACATTTTGAACTGTTGAAAAATATACTTTTTTCACACAATTATTGAAAACGTTGCTAGGCATTTTGAAATGTTGAAAATATAAATTTTTTTCACAAAATTCATGAAAACGTTGCTAAGCATTTTGAAATGTTAAAAAAATATATTTTTTTTACAAAATTCATGAAAACGTTGCTAGGCATTTTAAAATGTTGAAAAAATATATTTTTTTCACATTATTCATAACAGCGTGCTAGGCATTTTGAAGTGTTGAAAAAGTATATTTTTTTACAAAATTCATGAAAGCGTTGCTAGGCATTTTGAAATATTGAAAAAATATATTTTTTTCACATTATTCATAACAGCGTGCTAGGCATTTTGAAATGTTGAAAACGTATATTTTGTTTACAAAATTGATGAAAGCGTTGCTAGGTTTTTTGAAATGTTGAAAAAATATACTATTTTTTATAAAATTCGTGAAAGCGTTGCTAGGCAATATGAAATGTGGAAAAAATATATTTTTTTCACATTATTCATAACAGCGTTGATAGGCATTTTGAAATGTTGAAAAAATATACTTTTTTCACAAAATTATTGAAAGCGTTGCTAGGCATTTTGAAATGTTAATAAATATATTTTTTTAAACAAAAATCATGAAATCGTTGCTAGGCATTTTAAAATGTTGAAAAAATATACTTTTTTCTCATTATTCATAACAGGGTTGCTAGGCATTTTGAAATGTTGAAAAAATATATTTTTTTCACAAAATTCAAGAAAGCGTTGCTATGCATTTTGAAATGTTAAAAAATTATATTCTTTTTACAAAATTCATGAACGTGCTGCTAGGCATTTTAAAATGTTGAAAAAATATATTTTTTTCACATTTATCATAACAGCGTGCTAGGCATTTTGAAATGTTGAAAAAGTATATTTTTTTTACAAAATTCATGAAAGCGTTGCTAGGCATTTTGAAATGTTGAAAAAATATATTTTTTTACACAATTCATGAAAGCGTTGCTAGGCATTTTGAAATGTTGAAAAAATACATTTTTTTCACATTATACATAACAGCGTGCTAGGCATTTTGAAATGTTGAAAAAGTATATTTTTTTTACAAAATTCATGAAAGCGTTGCTAGGCATTTTGAAATGTTGAAAAAATATACTTTTTTTCTAAAATTCGTGAAAGAGTTGCTAGGCAATATGAAATGTTGAAAAATTATATTTTTTCACAATATTCATAAAAGCGTTGCCAGGCATTTTGAAATGTGGAAAAATTATATTTTGTTTACCAAATTCATGAAATCGTTGCTAGACATTTTGAAATGTTGAAAAAATATATTTTTTTTACAAAATTCATGAAAGCGTTGCTGGGCATTTTGAAATGTTGTAAAAATATATTTTTTTCACGGTATTCATAACAGCGTTGCTAGGCATTTTGAAATGTTGAAAAATATACTTTTTTCGCACAATTATTGAAAGCGATGCTAGGCATTTTGAAATGTTGAAAAAATAAATTTTTTTCACATTATTATTAACAGCGTTGCTAGGCATTTTGAAATGTTGAAAAAATATATTTTTTCACAAAATTCATGAAAACGTTGCTAAGCATTTTGAGATGTTAAAAAAATATATTTTTTTTACAAAATTCATGAAAGCGTTGCTAGGCATTTTGAAATGTTGAAAATATATATTTTTTTTACAAAACTCATGAAAGCGTTGCTAGGCATTTTGAAACGTTGAAAGAATATATTTTTTTTTACAAAATTCATGAAAGCGTTGCTAGACATTTTAAAATGTTGAAAAAAAATATATTTTTTTTACAAAACTCATGAAAGCGTTGCTAGGCAATTAGAAATATTGAAAATATATATTTTTCCACATTATTCATAACAGCGTTGCTAGGCATTTTGAAATGTTGAAAAAATATATTTTGTTTACCGAATTCATGAAAGCGTTGCTAGACATTTTGAACTGTTGAAAAATATACTTTTTTCACACAATTATTGAAAACGTTGCTAGGCATTTTGAAATGTTGAAAATATAAATTTTTTTCACAAAATTCATGAAAACGTTGCTAAGCATTTTGAAATGTTAAAAAAATATATTTTTTTTACAAAATTCATGAAAACGTTGCTAGGCATTTTAAAATGTTGAAAAAATATATTTTTTTCACATTATTCATAACAGCGTGCTAGGCATTTTGAAGTGTTGAAAAAGTATATTTTTTTACAAAATTCATGAAAGCGTTGCTAGGCATTTTGAAATATTGAAAAAATATATTTTTTTCACATTATTCATAACAGCGTGCTAGGCATTTTGAAATGTTGAAAACGTATATTTTGTTTACAAAATTGATGAAAGCGTTGCTAGGTTTTTTGAAATGTTGAAAAAATATACTATTTTTTATAAAATTCGTGAAAGCGTTGCTAGGCAATATGAAATGTGGAAAAAATATATTTTTTTCACATTATTCATAACAGCGTTGATAGGCATTTTGAAATGTTGAAAAAATATACTTTTTTCACAAAATTATTGAAAGCGTTGCTAGGCATTTTGAAATGTTAATAAATATATTTTTTTAAACAAAAATCATGAAATCGTTGCTAGGCATTTTAAAATGTTGAAAAAATATACTTTTTTCTCATTATTCATAACAGGGTTGCTAGGCATTTTGAAATGTTGAAAAAATATATTTTTTTCACAAAATTCAAGAAAGCGTTGCTATGCATTTTGAAATGTTAAAAAATTATATTCTTTTTACAAAATTCATGAACGTGCTGCTAGGCATTTTAAAATGTTGAAAAAATATATTTTTTTCACATTTATCATAACAGCGTGCTAGGCATTTTGAAATGTTGAAAAAGTATATTTTTTTTACAAAATTCATGAAAGCGTTGCTAGGCATTTTGAAATGTTGAAAAAATATATTTTTTTACACAATTCATGAAAGCGTTGCTAGGCATTTTGAAATGTTGAAAAAATACATTTTTTTCACATTATACATAACAGCGTGCTAGGCATTTTGAAATGTTGAAAAAGTATATTTTTTTTACAAAATTCATGAAAGCGTTGCTAGGCATTTTGAAATGTTGAAAAAATATACTTTTTTTCTAAAATTCGTGAAAGAGTTGCTAGGCAATATGAAATGTTGAAAAATTATATTTTTTCACAATATTCATAAAAGCGTTGCCAGGCATTTTGAAATGTGGAAAAATTATATTTTGTTTACCAAATTCATGAAATCGTTGCTAGACATTTTGAAATGTTGAAAAAATATATTTTTTTTACAAAATTCATGAAAGCGTTGCTGGGCATTTTGAAATGTTGTAAAAATATATTTTTTTCACGGTATTCATAACAGCGTTGCTAGGCATTTTGAAATGTTGAAAAATATACTTTTTTCGCACAATTATTGAAAGCGATGCTAGGCATTTTGAAATGTTGAAAAAATAAATTTTTTTCACATTATTATTAACAGCGTTGCTAGGCATTTTGAAATGTTGAAAAAATATATTTTTTCACAAAATTCATGAAAACGTTGCTAAGCATTTTGAGATGTTAAAAAAATATATTTTTTTTACAAAATTCATGAAAGCGTTGCTAGGCATTTTGAAATGTTGAAAAAATATACTTTTTTTATAAAATTCGTGAAAGCGTTGCTAGGCAATATGAAATGTGGAAAAAATATATTTTTTTCACATTATTCATAACAGCGTTGCTAGGCATTTTGAAATGTTGAAAAAATATATTTTTTTTCTAAAATTCGTGAAAGAGTTGCTAGGCAATATGAAATGTTGAAAAATTATATTTTTTCACAATATTCATAAAAGCGTTGCCAGGCATTTTGAAATGTGGAAAAATTATATTTTGTTTACCAAATTCATGAAATCGTTGCTAGACATTTTGAAATGTTGAAAAAATATATTTTTTTTACAAAATTCATGAAAGCGTTGCTGGGCATTTTGAAATGTTGTAAAAATATATTTTTTTCACGTTATTCATAACAGCGTTGCTAGGCATTTTGAAATGTTGAAAAATATACTTTTTTCGCACAATTATTGAAAGCGATGCTAGGCATTTTGAAATGTTGAAAAAATAAATTTTTTTCACATTATTATTAACAGCGTTGCTAGGCATTTTGAAATGTTGAAAAAATATATTTTTTCACAAAATTCATGAAAACGTTGCTAAGCATTTTGAAATGTTAAAAAAATATATTTTTTTTACAAAATTCATGAAAGCGTTGCTAGGCATTTTGAAATGTTGAAAAAATATACTTTTTTTATAAAATTCGTGAAAGCGTTGCTAGGCAATATGAAATGTGGAAAAAATATATTTTTTTCACATTATTCATAACAGCGTTGCTAGGCATTTTGAAATGTTGGAAAAATATATTTTTTTCACACAATTATTGAAAGCGTTGCTAGACATTTTGAAATGTTAATAAATATATTTTTTTTAATCAAAATTCATGAAAGCGTTGCTATGCATTTTGAAATGTTGAGAAATTATATTTTTTTACAAAATTCATGAAAGTGTTGCTAGGCATTTTGAAATGTTGAAAAAATATATTTTTTTCACATTTATTATAACAGCGTCCTAGGCATTTTGAAATGTTGAAAAAGTATATTTTTTTACAAAATTCATGAAAGCGTTGCTAGGCATTTTGAAATGTTGAAAAAATATATTTTTTTTACAAAATTCATGAAAGCGTTGCTAGGCATTTTGAAATGTTGAAAAAATACATTTTTTTCACATTATACATAGCAGCGTGCTAGGCATTTTGAAATGTTGAAAAAGTATATTTTTTTTACAAAATTCATGAAATCGTTGCTAGGCATTTTGAAATGTTGAAAAAATATACTTTTTTTTCTAAAATTCGTGAAAGAGTTGCTAGGCAATATGAAATGTTGAAAAATTATATTTTTTTCACAATATTCATAAAAGCGTTGCCAGGCATTTTGAAATATGGAAAAATTATATTTTGTTTACCAAATTCATGAAATCGTTGCTAGACATTTTGAAATGTTGAAAGAATATATTTTTTTTACAAAATTCATGAAAGCGTTGCTAGGCATTTTAAAATGTTGAAAAAAAATATATTTTTTTTCAAAACTCATGAAAGCGTTGCTAGGCAATTAGAAATGTTGAAAATATATATTTTTCCACATTATTCATAACAGCGTTGCTATGCATTTTGAAATGTTGAAAAAATATATTTTGTTTTCCGAATTCATGAAAGCGTTGCTAGACATTTTGAACTGTTGAAAAAATATACTTTTTTCACACAATTATTGAAAACGTTGCTAGGCATTTTGAAATGTTGAAAATATACATTTTTTTCACAAAATTCATGAAAACGTTGCTAAGCATTTTGAAATGTTAAAAAAATATATTTTTTTTACAAAATTCATGAAAACGTTGCTAGGCATTTTGAAATGTTAATAAAGTATATTTTTTTACAAAATTCATGAAAGCGTTGCTAGGCATTTTGAAATGTTGAAAAAATATATTTTTTTCACATTATTCATAACAGCGTGCTAGGCATTTTGAAATGTTGAAAAAGTATATTTTGTTTACAAAATTCATGAAAGCGTTGCTAGGTTTTTTGAAATGTTGAAAAAATATACTATTTTTTATAAAATTCGTGAAAGCGTTGCTAGGCAATATGAAATGTGGAAAAAATATATTTTTTTCACATTATTCATAACAGCGTTGATAGGCATTTTGAAATGTTGAAAAAATATACTTTTTTCACAAAATTATTGAAAGCGTTGCTAGGCATTTTGAAATGTTAATAAATATATTTTTTTAAACAAAAATCATGAAAGCGTTGCTAGGCTTTTTAAAATGTTGAAAAAATATAATTTTTTCTCATTATTCATAACAGGGTTGCTAGGCATTTTGAAATGTTGAAAAAATATATTTTTTTCACAAAATTCATGAAAGCGTTGCTATGCATTTTGAAATGTTAAAAAATTATATTTTTTTTACAAAATTCATGAACGTGCTGCTAGGCATTTTAAAATGTTGAAAAAATATATTTTTTTCACATTTATCATAACAGCGTGCTAGGCATTTTGAAATGTTGAAAAAGTATATTTTTTTTACAAAATTCATGAAAGCGTTGCTAGGCATTTTGAAATGTTGAAAAAATATACTTTTTTTCTAAAATTCGTGAAAGAGTTGCTAGGCAATATGAAATGTTGAAAAATTATATTTTTTCACAATATTCATAAAAGCGTTGCCAGGCATTTTGAAATGTGGAAAAATTATATTTTGTTTACCAAATTCATGAAATCGTTGCTAGACATTTTGAAATGTTGAAAAAATATATTTTTTTTACAAAATTCATGAAAGCGTTGCTGGGCATTTTGAAATGTTGTAAAAATATATTTTTTTCACGGTATTCATAACAGCGTTGCTAGGCATTTTGAAATGTTGAAAAATATACTTTTTTCGCACAATTATTGAAAGCGATGCTAGGCATTTTGAAATGTTGAAAAAATAAATTTTTTTCACATTATTATTAACAGCGTTGCTAGGCATTTTGAAATGTTGAAAAAATATATTTTTTCACAAAATTCATGAAAACGTTGCTAAGCATTTTGAAATGTTAAAAAAATATATTTTTTTTACAAAATTCATGAAAGCGTTGCTAGGCATTTTGAAATGTTGAAAAAATATACTTTTTTTATAAAATTCGTGAAAGCGTTGCTAGGCAATATGAAATGTGGAAAAAATATATTTTTTTCACATTATTCATAACAGCGTTGCTAGGCATTTTGAAATGTTGAAAAAATATATTTTTTTCACACAATTATTGAAAGCGTTGCTAGACATTTTGAAATGTTAATAAATATATTTTTTTTAATCAAAATTCATGAAAGCGTTGCTATGCATTTTGAAATGTTGAGAAATTATATTTTTTTACAAAATTCATGAAAGTGTTGCTAGGCATTTTGAAATGTTGAAAAAATATATTTTTTTCACATTTATTATAACAGCGTCCTAGGCATTTTGAAATGTTGAAAAAGTATATTTTTTTACAAAATTCATGAAAGCGTTGCTAGGCATTTTGAAATGTTGAAAAAATATATTTTTTTTACAAAATTCATGAAAGCGTTGCTAGGCATTTTGAAATGTTGAAAAAATACATTTTTTTCACATTATACATAGCAGCGTGCTAGGCATTTTGAAATGTTGAAAAAGTATATTTTTTTTACAAAATTCATGAAATCGTTGCTAGGCATTTTGAAATGTTGAAAAAATATACTTTTTTTTCTAAAATTCGTGAAAGAGTTGCTAGGCAATATGAAATGTTGAAAAATTATATTTTTTTCACAATATTCATAAAAGCGTTGCCAGGCATTTTGAAATATGGAAAAATTATATTTTGTTTACCAAATTCATGAAATCGTTGCTAGACATTTTGAAATGTTGAAAGAATATATTTTTTTTACAAAATTCATGAAAGCGTTGCTAGGCATTTTAAAATGTTGAAAAAAAATATATTTTTTTTCAAAACTCATGAAAGCGTTGCTAGGCAATTAGAAATGTTGAAAATATATATTTTTCCACATTATTCATAACAGCGTTGCTATGCATTTTGAAATGTTGAAAAAATATATTTTGTTTTCCGAATTCATGAAAGCGTTGCTAGACATTTTGAACTGTTGAAAAAATATACTTTTTTCACACAATTATTGAAAACGTTGCTAGGCATTTTGAAATGTTGAAAATATACATTTTTTTCACAAAATTCATGAAAACGTTGCTAAGCATTTTGAAATGTTAAAAAAATATATTTTTTTTACAAAATTCATGAAAACGTTGCTAGGCATTTTGAAATGTTAATAAAGTATATTTTTTTACAAAATTCATGAAAGCGTTGCTAGGCATTTTGAAATGTTGAAAAAATATATTTTTTTCACATTATTCATAACAGCGTGCTAGGCATTTTGAAATGTTGAAAAAGTATATTTTGTTTACAAAATTCATGAAAGCGTTGCTAGGTTTTTTGAAATGTTGAAAAAATATACTATTTTTTATAAAATTCGTGAAAGCGTTGCTAGGCAATATGAAATGTGGAAAAAATATATTTTTTTCACATTATTCATAACAGCGTTGATAGGCATTTTGAAATGTTGAAAAAATATACTTTTTTCACAAAATTATTGAAAGCGTTGCTAGGCATTTTGAAATGTTAATAAATATATTTTTTTAAACAAAAATCATGAAAGCGTTGCTAGGCATTTTAAAATGTTGAAAAAATATAATTTTTTCTCATTATTCATAACAGGGTTGCTAGGCATTTTGAAATGTTGAAAAAATATATTTTTTTCACAAAATTCATGAAAGCGTTGCTATGCATTTTGAAATGTTAAAAAATTATATTTTTTTTACAAAATTCATGAACGTGCTGCTAGGCATTTTAAAATGTTGAAAAAATATATTTTTTTCACATTTATCATAACAGCGTGTTAGGCATTTTGAAATGTTGAAAAAGTATATTTTTTTTACAAAATTCATGAAAGCGTTGCTAGGCATTTTGAAATGTTGAAAAAAATATATATTTTTTACACAATTCATGAAAGCGTTGCTAGGCATTTTGAAATGTTGAAAAAATACATTTTTTTAACAATATACATAACAGCGTGCTAGGCATTTTGAAATGTTGAAAAAGTATATTTTTTTTACAAAATTCATGAAAGCGTTGCTAGGCATTTTGAAATGTTGAAAAAATATTCTTTTTTTCTAAAATTCGTGAGAGAGTTGCTAGGCAATATGAAATGTTGAAAAATTATATTTTTTCACAATATTCATAAAAGCGTTGCCAGGCATTTTGAAATGTGATGAAATTATATTTTGTTTACCAAATTCATGAAATCGTTGCTGGGGATTTTGAAATGTTGAAAATATATATTTTTTTCACGTTATTCATAACAGCGTTGCTAGGCATTTTGAAATGTTGAAAAAATAAATTTTTTCACAAAATTCATGAAAACGTTGCTAAGCATTTTGAAATGTTAAAAAAATATATTTGTTTTACAAAATTATTGAAAGCGATGCTAGGCATTTTGAAATGTTGAAAAAATAAATTTTTTTCACATTATTCATAACAGCGTGCTAGGCATTTTGAAATGTTGAAAAAATATATTTTTTTTACAAAATTCATGAAAGCGTTGCTGGGCATTTTGAAATGTTGAAAAAATATATTTTTTTCACATTATTCATAACAGCGTTGCTAGGCATTTTGAAATGTTGAAGAATATACTTTTTTCACACTATTATTGAAAGCGTTGCTAGGTATTATGAAATGTTGAAAAAATATATTTATTTTACAAAATTCATGAAAGCGTTGCTAGGCATTTTGAAATGTTGAAAAAATATATTTTTTTTACAAAATTCATGAAATCGTTGCTAGGCATTTTAAAATGTTGAAAAAATATAATTTTTTCACATTATTCATAACAGCGTGCTAGGCATTTTGAAATGTTGAAAAAGTATATTTTTTTACAAAATTCATGAAAGCGTTGCTAGGCATTTTGAAATGTTGAAAAAATATATTTTGTTTACAAAATTAATGAAAGCGTTGCTAGGCATTTTGAAATGTTGAAAAAATACATTTTTTCACCTTATTCATAACAGCGTTGCTAGGCATTTTGAAATGTTGAAAAAATATATTTTTTTCACATTATTCATAACAGCGTTGCTAGGCATTTTGAAATGTTGAAGAATATACTTTTTTCACACTATTATTGAAAGCGTTGCTAGGTATTATGAAATGTTGAAAAAATATATTTATTTTACAAAATTCATGAAAGCGTTGCTAGGCATTTTAAAATGTTGAAAAAATATAACTTTTTCACATTATTCATAACAGCGTGCTAGGCATTTTGAAATGTTGAAAAAGTATATTTTTTTACAAAATTCATGAAAGCGTTGCTAGGCATTTTGAAATGTTGAAAAAATATATTTTGTTTACAAAATTAATGAAAGCGTTGCTAGGCATTTTGAAATGTTGAAAAAATACATTTTTTCACTTTATTCATAACAGCGTTGCTAGGCATTTTGAAATGTTGAAAAAATATATTTTGTTTACCGAATTCATGAAAGCGTTGCTAGGCATTTTTAAATGTTGAAAAAATATACTTTTTTTATAAAATTCGTGAAAGCGTTGCTAGGCAATATGAAATGTGGAAAAAATATATCTTTTTCACATTATTCATAACAGCGTTGCTAGGCATTTTGAAATGTTGAAAAAATATACTTTTTTCACACAATTATTGAAAGCGTTGCTAGACATTTTGAAATGTTAATAAATATATTTTTTTTATCAAACTTCATGAAAGCGTTGCTAGGCATTTTAAAATGTTGAAAAAATATAATTTTTTCACATTATTCATAACAGGGTTGCTAGGCATTTTGAAATGTCGAAAAAATATATTTGGTTTACCGAATTCATGAAAGCGTTGCTAGACATTTTGAAATGTTGAAAAAATACATTTTTTTCACAAAATTCATGAAAGCGTTGCTATGCATTTAGAAATGTTGAGAAATTATATCTTTTTACAAAATTCATGAAAGTGTTGCTAGGCATTTTGAAATGTTGAAAAAATATATTTTTTTCACATTTATCATAACAGCGTGCTAGGCATTTTGAAATGTTGAAAAAGTATATTTTTTTACAAAATTCATGAAAGCGTTGCTAGGCATTTTGAAATGTTGAAAAAATATATTTTCTTTACAAAATTAATGAAAGCGTTGCTAGGCATTTTGAAATGTTGAAAAAATACATTTTTTTCACATTATTCATAACAGCGTGCTAGGCATTTTGAAATGTTGAAAAAGTATATTTTTTTTACAAAATTCATGAAATCGTTGATAGGCATTTTGAAATGTTGAAAAAATATACTTTTTTTTCTAACATTCGTGAAAGAGTTGCTAGGCAATATGAAATGTTGAAAAATTATATTTTTTTTCACAATATTCATAAAAGCGTTGCCAGGCATTTTGAAATATGGAAAAATTATATTTTGTTTACCGAATTCATGAAAGCGTTGATAGACATTTTGAAATGTTGAAAAAATATATTTTTTCACATTTATCATAACAGCGTGCTAGGCATTTTGAAATGTTGAAAAAGTATATTTTTTTACAAAATTCATGAAAGCGTTGCTAGTTATTTTGAAATGTTGAAAAAATACATTTTTTTCACATTATTCATAACAGCGTGCTAGGCATTTTGAAATGTTGAAAAAATATATTTTTTTCACATTATTCATAACAGCGTTGCTAGGCATTTTGAAATGTTGAAGAATATACTTTTTTCATACTATTATTGAAAGCGTTGCTAGGTATTATGAAATGTTGAAAAAATATATTTATTTTACAAAATTCATGAAAGCGTTGCTATGCATTTTGAAATGTTAAAAAAATATATTTTTTTCACAAAATTCATGAAAGCGTTGCTAGGCATTTTGAAATGTTGAAAATATATATTTTTTTTACAAAACTCATGAAAGCGTTGCTAGGCATTTTGAAATGTTGAAAGAATATATTTTTTTTACAAAATTCATGAAAGCGTTGCTAGACATTTTGAAATGTTGAAAAAATATATTTTGTTTACCGAATTCATGAAAGCGTTGCTAGACATTTTGAAATGTTGAAAAAATATATTGTTTTCACAAAATTCATGAAAGCGTTGCTATGCATTTTGAAATGTTAAAAAAATATATTTTTTTTACAAAATTCATGAAAGCGTTGCTAGGCATTTTGAAATGTTGAAAATATATATTTTTTTTACAAAACTCATGAAAGCGTTGCTAGGCATTTTGAAATGTTGAAAGAATATATTTTTTTTACAAAATTCATGAAAGCGTTGCTAGACATTTTAAAATGTTGAAAAAAAATATATTTTTTTTACAAAACTCATGAAAGCGTTGCTAGGCAATTAGAAATATTGAAAATATATATTTTTCCACATTATTCATAACAGCGTTGCTAGGCATTTTGAAATGTTGAAAAAATATATTTTGTTTACCGAATTCATGAAAGCGTTGCTAGACATTTTGAACTGTTGAAAAATATACTTTTTTCACACAATTATTGAAAACGTTGCTAGGCATTTTGAAATGTTGAAAATATAAATTTTTTTCACAAAATTCATGAAAACGTTGCTAAGCATTTTGAAATGTTAAAAAAATATATTTTTTTTACAAAATTCATGAAAACGTTGCTAGGCATTTTAAAATGTTGAAAAAATATATTTTTTTCACATTATTCATAACAGCGTGCTAGGCATTTTGAAGTGTTGAAAAAGTATATTTTTTTACAAAATTCATGAAAGCGTTGCTAGGCATTTTGAAATATTGAAAAAATATATTTTTTTCACATTATTCATAACAGCGTGCTAGGCATTTTGAAATGTTGAAAACGTATATTTTGTTTACAAAATTGATGAAAGCGTTGCTAGGTTTTTTGAAATGTTGAAAAAATATACTATTTTTTATAAAATTCGTGAAAGCGTTGCTAGGCAATATGAAATGTGGAAAAAATATATTTTTTTCACATTATTCATAACAGCGTTGATAGGCATTTTGAAATGTTGAAAAAATATACTTTTTTCACAAAATTATTGAAAGCGTTGCTAGGCATTTTGAAATGTTAATAAATATATTTTTTTAAACAAAAATCATGAAATCGTTGCTAGGCATTTTAAAATGTTGAAAAAATATACTTTTTTCTCATTATTCATAACAGGGTTGCTAGGCATTTTGAAATGTTGAAAAAATATATTTTTTTCACAAAATTCATGAAAGCGTTGCTATGCATTTTGAAATGTTAAAAAATTATATTCTTTTTACAAAATTCATGAACGTGCTGCTAGGCATTTTAAAATGTTGAAAAAATATATTTTTTTCACATTTATCATAACAGCGTGCTAGGCATTTTGAAATGTTGAAAGAGTATATTTTTTTTACAAAATTCATGAAAGCGTTGCTAGGCATTTTGAAATGTTGAAAAAATATATTTTTTTACACAATTCATGAAAGCGTTGCTAGGCATTTTGAAATGTTGAAAAAATACATTTTTTTCACATTATACATAACAGCGTGCTAGGCATTTTGAAATGTTGAAAAAGTATATTTTTTTTACAAAATTCATGAAAGCGTTGCTAGGCATTTTGAAATGTTGAAAAAATATACTTTTTTTCTAAAATTCGTGAAAGAGTTGCTAGGCAATATGAAATGTTGAAAAATTATATTTTTTCACAATATTCATAAAAGCGTTGCCAGGCATTTTGAAATGTGGAAAAATTATATTTTGTTTACCAAATTCATGAAATCGTTGCTAGACATTTTGAAATGTTGAAAAAATATATTTTTTTTACAAAATTCATGAAAGCGTTGCTGGGCATTTTGAAATGTTGTAAAAATATATTTTTTTCACGGTATTCATAACAGCGTTGCTAGGCATTTTGAAATGTTGAAAAATATACTTTTTTCGCACAATTATTGAAAGCGATGCTAGGCATTTTGAAATGTTGAAAAAATAAATTTTTTTCACATTATTATTAACAGCGTTGCTAGGCATTTTGAAATGTTGAAAAAATATATTTTTTCACAAAATTCATGAAAACGTTGCTAAGCATTTTGAGATGTTAAAAAAATATATTTTTTTTACAAAATTCATGAAAGCGTTGCTAGGCATTTTGAAATGTTGAAAAAATATACTTTTTTTATAAAATTCGTGAAAGCGTTGCTAGGCAATATGAAATGTGGAAAAAATATATTTTTTTCACATTATTCATAACAGCGTTGCTAGGCATTTTGAAATGTTGAAAAAATATATTTTTTTTCTAAAATTCGTGAAAGAGTTGCTAGGCAATATGAAATGTTGAAAAATTATATTTTTTCACAATATTCATAAAAGCGTTGCCAGGCATTTTGAAATGTGGAAAAATTATATTTTGTTTACCAAATTCATGAAATCGTTGCTAGACATTTTGAAATGTTGAAAAAATATATTTTTTTTACAAAATTCATGAAAGCGTTGCTGGGCATTTTGAAATGTTGTAAAAATATATTTTTTTCACGTTATTCATAACAGCGTTGCTAGGCATTTTGAAATGTTGAAAAATATACTTTTTTCGCACAATTATTGAAAGCGATGCTAGGCATTTTGAAATGTTGAAAAAATAAATTTTTTTCACATTATTATTAACAGCGTTGCTAGGCATTTTGAAATGTTGAAAAAATATATTTTTTCACAAAATTCATGAAAACGTTGCTAAGCATTTTGAAATGTTAAAAAAATATATTTTTTTTACAAAATTCATGAAAGCGTTGCTAGGCATTTTGAAATGTTGAAAAAATATACTTTTTTTATAAAATTCGTGAAAGCGTTGCTAGGCAATATGAAATGTGGAAAAAATATATTTTTTTCACATTATTCATAACAGCGTTGCTAGGCATTTTGAAATGTTGAAAAAATATATTTTTTTCACACAATTATTGAAAGCGTTGCTAGACATTTTGAAATGTTAATAAATATATTTTTTTTAATCAAAATTCATGAAAGCGTTGCTATGCATTTTGAAATGTTGAGAAATTATATTTTTTTACAAAATTCATGAAAGTGTTGCTAGGCATTTTGAAATGTTGAAAAAATATATTTTTTTCACATTTATTATAACAGCGTGCTAGGCATTTTGAAATGTTGAAAAAGTATATTTTTTTACAAAATTCATGAAAGCGTTGCTAGGCATTTTGAAATGTTGAAAAAATATATTTTTTTTACAAAATTCATGAAAGCGTTGCTAGGCATTTTGAAATGTTGAAAAAATACATTTTTTTCACATTATACATAACAGCGTGCTAGGCATTTTGAAATGTTGAAAAAGTATATTTTTTTTACAAAATTCATGAAATCGTTGCTAGGCATTTTGAAATGTTGAAAAAATATACTTTTTTTTCTAAAATTCTTAAAAGAGTTGCTAGGCAATATGAAATGTTGAAAAATTATATTTTTTTCACAATATTCATAAAAGCGTTGCCAGGCATTTTGAAATATGGAAAAATTATATTTTGTTTACCAAATTCATGAAATCGTTGCTAGACATTTTGAAATGTTGAAAGAATATATTTTTTTTACAAAATTCATGAAAGCGTTGCTAGGCAATTAGAAATGTTGAAAATATATATTTTTCCACATTATTCATAACAGCGTTGCTATGCATTTTGAAATGTTGAAAAAATATATTTTGTTTTCCGAATTCATGAAAGCGTTGCTAGACATTTTGAACTGTTGAAAAAATATACTTTTTTCACACAATTATTGAAAACGTTGCTAGGCATTTTGAAATGTTGAAAATATACATTTTTTTCACAAAATTCATGAAAACGTTGCTAAGCATTTTGAAATGTTAAAAAAATATATTTTTTTTACAAAATTCATGAAAACGTTGCTAGGCATTTTGAAATGTTAATAAAGTATATTTTTTTACAAAATTCATGAAAGCGTTGCTAGGCATTTTGAAATGTTGAAAAAATATATTTTTTTCACATTATTCATAACAGCGTGCTAGGCATTTTGAAATGTTGAAAAAGTATATTTTGTTTACAAAATTCATGAAAGCGTTGCTAGGTTTTTTGAAATGTTGAAAAAATATACTATTTTTTATAAAATTCGTGAAAGCGTTGCTAGGCAATATGAAATGTGGAAAAAATATATTTTTTTCACATTATTCATAACAGCGTTGATAGGCATTTTGAAATGTTGAAAAAATATACTTTTTTCACAAAATTATTGAAAGCGTTGCTAGGCATTTTGAAATGTTAATAAATATATTTTTTTAAACAAAAATCATGAAACCGTTGCTAGGCATTTTAAAATGTTGAAAAAATATAATTTTTTCTCATTATTCATAACAGGGTTGCTAGGCATTTTGAAATGTTGAAAAAATATATTTTTTTCACAAAATTCATGAAAGCGTTGCTATGCATTTTGAAATGTTAAAAAATTATATTTTTTTTACAAAATTCATGAACGTGCTGCTAGGCATTTTAAAATGTTGAAAAAATATATTTTTTTCACATTTATCATAACAGCGTGCTAGGCATTTTGAAATGTTGAAAAAGTATATTTTTTTTACAAAGTTCATGAAAGCGTTGCTAGGCATTTTGAAATGTTGAAAAAAATATATTTTTTTTACACAATTCATGAAAGCGTTGCTAGGCATTTTGAAATGTTGAAAAAATACATTTTTTTCACAATATACATAACAGCGTGCTAGGCATTTTGAAATGTTGAAAAAGTATATTTTTTTTACAAAATTCATGAAAAAGTTGCTAGGCATTTTGAAATGTTGAAAAAATATTCTTTTTTTCTAAAATTCGTGAGAGAGTTGCTAGGCAATATGAAATGTTGAAAAATTATATTTTTTCACAATATTCATAAAAGCGTTGCCAGGCATTTTGAAATGTGATGAAATTATATTTTGTTTACCAAATTCATGAAATCGTTGCTGGGGATTTTGAAATGTTGAAAATATATATTTTTTTCACGTTATTCATAACAGCGTTGCTAGGCATTTTGAAATGTTGAAAAAATAAATTTTTTCACAAAATTCATGAAAACGTTGCTAAGCATTTTGAAATGTAAAAAAAATATATTTGTTTTACAAAATTATTGAAAGCGATGCTAGGCATTTTGAAATGTTGAAAAAATAAATTTTTTTCACATTATTATTAACAGCGTTGCTAGGCATTTTGAAATGTTGAAAAAATATATTTTTTCACAAAATTCATGAAAACGTTGCTAAGCATTTTGAAATGTTAAAAAAATATATTTTTTTTACAAAATTCATGAAAGCGTTGCTAGGCATTTTGAAATGTTGAAAAAATATAATTTTTTCACATTATTCATAACAGCGTGCTAGGCATTTTGAAATGTTGAAAAAGTATATTTTGTTTACAAAATTCATGAAAGCGTTGCTAGGCATTTTGAAATGTTGAAAAAATATACTTTTTTTATAAAATTCGTGAAAGCGTTGCTAGGCAATATGAAATGTGGAAAAAATATATTTTTTTCACATTATTCATAACAGCGTTGCTAGGCATTTTGAAATGTTGAAAAAATATATTTTTTTCACACAATTATTGAAAGCGTTGCTAGACATTTTGAAATGTTAATAAATATATTTTTTTTAATCAAAATTCATGAAAGCGTTGCTAGGCATTTTAAAATGTTGAAAAAATATACTTTTTTCACATTATTCATAACAGGGTTGCTAGGCATTTTGAAATGTTGAAAAAATATATTTGGTTTACCGAATTCATGAAAGCGTTGCTAGACATTTTGAAATGTTGAAAAAATATATTTTTTTCACAAAATTCATGACGGCGTTGCTATGCATTTTGAAATGTTGAGAAATTATATTTTTTTACAAAATTCATGAAAGTGTTGCTAGGCATTTTGAAATGTTAAAAAAATATATTTTTTTCACATTTATCATAACAGCGTGCTAGGCATTTTGAAATGTTGAAAAAGTATATTTTTTTACAAAATTCATGAAAGCGTTGCTAGGCATTTTGAAATGTTGAAAAAATATATTTTTTTTACAAAATTCATGAAAGCGTTGCTAGGCATTTTGAAATGTTGAAAAAATATACTTTTTTTTCTAAAATTCGTGAAAGAGTTGCTAGGCAATATGAAATGTTGAAAAATTATATTTTTTTTTCACAATATTCATAAAAGCGTTGCCAGGCATTTTTAAATATGGAAAAATTATATTTTGTTTACCAAATTCATGAAATCGTTGCTAGACATTTTGAAATGTTGAAAGAATATATTTTTTTTACAAAATTCATGAAAGCGTTGCTAGGCATTTTAAAATGTTAAAAAAAATATATTTTTTTTACAAAACTCATGAAAGCGTTGCTAGGCAATTAGAAATGTTGAAAATATATATTTTTCCACATTATTCATAACAGCGTTGCTATGCATTTTGATATGTTGAAAAAATATATTTTGTTTACCGAATTCATGAAAGCGTTGCTAGACATTTTGAACTGTTGAAAAAATATACTTTTTTCACACAATATTGAAAACGTTGCTAGGCATTTTGAAATGTTGAAAATATACATTTTTTTCACAAAATTCATGAAAACGTTGCTAAGCATTTTGAAATGTTAAAAAAATATATTTTTTTTACAAAATTCATGAAAACGTTGCTAGGCATTTTGAAATGTAGAAAAAATATATTTTTTTCACATTATTCATAACAGCGTGCTAGGCATTTTGAAATGTTGATAAAGTATATTTTTGTACAAAATTCATGAAAGCGTTGCTAGGCATTTTGAAATGTTGAAAAAATATATTTTTTTCACATTACTCATAACAGGGTGCTAGGCATTTTGAAATGTTGAAAAAGTATATTTTGTTTACAAAATTCATGAAAGCGTTGCTAGGCATTTTGAAATGTTGAAAAAATATACTTTTTTTTATAAAATTCGTGAAAGCGTTGCTAGGCAATATGAAATGTGGAAAAGACATATTTTTTTCACATTATTCATAACAGCGTTGCTAGGCATTTTGAAATGTTGAAAAAATATATTTTTTTCACACAATTATTGAAAGCGTTGCTAGACATTTTGAAATGTTGAAAAAATATACTTTTTTCACATTATTCATAACAGTTTTGCTAGGCATTTTGAAATGTTGAAAAAATATATTTGGTTTACCGAATTCATGAAAGCGTTGCTAGACATTTTGAAATGTTGAAAAAATATATTTTTTTCACAAAATTCATGACGGCGTTGCTATGCATTTTGAAATGTTGAGAAATTATATTTTTTTACAAAATTCATGAAAGTGTTGCTAGGCATTTTGAAATGTTAAAAAAATATATTTTTTTCACATTTATCATAACAGCGTGCTAGGCATTTTGAAATGTTGAAAAAGTATATTTTTTTACAAAATTCATGAAAGCGTTGCTAGGCATTTTGAAATGTTGAAAAAATATATTTTTTTTACAAAATTCATGAAAGCATTGCTGGGCATTTTGAAATGTTGAAAAAATATATTTTTTTTACAAAATTCGTGAAAGCGTTGCTGGGCATTTTGAAATGTTGAAAAAGTATATTTTTTTCACATTATTCATAACAGCGTTGCTAGACATTTTGAAATGTTGAAAAATATACTTTTTTCACACAATTATTGAAAGCGTTGCTAGGTATTTTGAAATGTTGAAAAAATATATTTTTGTTACAAAATTCATGAAAGCGTTGCTAGGCATTTTGAAATGTTGAAAAAATATATATTTTTTTACAAAATTCATGAAAGCGTTGCTAGGCATTTTAAAATGTTGAAAAAAAATATGTTTTTTTTTACAAAACTCATGAAAGCGTTGCTAGGCAATTTGAAATGTTGAAAATATATATTTTTTCCACATTATTCATAACAGCGTTGCTAGGCATTTTGAAATGTTGAAAAAATATATTTTGTTTACCGAATTCATGAAAGCGTTGCTAGACATTTTGAAATGTTGAAAAATATATTTTTTTCACATTATTCATAACAGCGGGCTAGGCATTTTGTAATTTTGAAAAAGTATATTTTTTTACAAAATTCATGAAAGCATTGCTAGGGATTTTGAAATGTTGAAAAAATATACCTTTTTTTCACAATATTCATAACAGCGTTGCTAGGCATTTTGAAATGTTGGAAAAATATACTTTTTTCACACAATTGTTGAAAGCGTTGCTAGGCATTTTGAAATGTTGAAAGAATATATTTTGTTTACCAAATTCATGAAATCGTTGCTTGACATTTTGAAATGTTGAAAAATTATATTTTTTTCACATTATTCATAACAGCGTTGCTAGGCATTTTGAAATGTTGAAAAATATACTTTTTTCACACAATTATTGAAAGCGTTGCTAAGCATTTTGAAATGTTGAAAAAATATTTTTTTTTACAAAATTCATGAAAGCGTTGCTAGGCAATATGAAATGTTAAAAAATATATTTTTTAAACAAAATTCATGAAAGCGTTGCTAAGCATTTTAAAATGTTGGAATAATATATTTTTTTTACAAAACTCATGAAAGCGTTGCTATTCATTTTGAAATGTTAAAAAAATATATTTTTTTTTTACAAAATAATTGAAAGCTTTGCTAGGCATTACGAAATGTTGAAAAAATAAGTTTTTTTCACAATTTTCATAAAAGCATTGCTAGGCATTTTGGAATGTGGAAAAATGATATTTTGTTTACTAAATTCATGAAAGCGTTGCTAGGCATTTTGAAATGTTGAAAAAGTATATTTTTTTCACATTATTCATAACAGCGTTGCTAGACATTTTGAAATGTTGAAAAATATACTTTTTTCACACAATTATTGAAAGCGTTGCTAGGTATTTTGAAATGTTGAAAAAATATATTTTTTTTACAAAATTCATGAAAGCGTTGCTAGGCATTTTGAAATGTTGAAAAAATATATTTTTTTTTACAAAATTCATGAAAGCGTGGCTAGGCATTTTGAAATGTTGAAAAAATATATTTTGTTTACCGAATTCATGAAAGCGTTGCTAGACATTTTGAAATGTTGAAAAAATATATTTTTTTTACAAAATTCATGAAAGCGTTGCTGGGCATTTTGAAATGTTGAAAAAGTATATTTTTTTCACATTATTCATAACAGCGTTGCTAGACAATTTGAAATGTTGAAAAATATACTTTTTTCACACAATTATTGAAAGCGTTGCTAGGTATTTTGAAATGTTGAAAAAATATATTTTTTTTTACAAAATTCATGAAAGCGTTGCTAGGCATTTTGAAATGTTGAAAAAATATATTTTTTTTACAAAATTCATGAAAGCGTTGCTAGGCATTTTGAAATGTTGAAAAAATATATTTTTTTTTACAAAATTCATGAAAGCGTTGCTAGGCATTTTAAAATGTTGAAAAAAAATATGTTTTTTTTACAAAACTCATGAAAGCGTTGCTAGGCAATTTGAAATGTTGAAAATATATATTTTTTCCACATTATTCATAACAGCGTTGCTAGGCATTTTGAAATGTTGAAAAAATATATTTTGTTTACCGAATTCATGAAAGCGTTGCTAGACATTTTGAAATGTTGAAAAAATATACTTTTTTCACACAATTATTGAAAACGTTGCTAGGCATTTTGAAATGTTGAAAAAATAAATTTTTTTTACAAAATTCATGAAAACGTTGCTAAGCATTTTGAAATGTTAAAAAAATATATTTTTTTTACAAAATTCATGAAAACGTTGCTAGGCATTTTGAGATGTTGAAAAAATATATTTTTTTCACATTATTCATAACAGCGGGCTAGGCATTTTGTAATTTTGAAAAAGTATATTTTTTTACAAAATTCATGAAAGCGTTGCTAGGGATTTTGAAATGTTGAAAAAATATAGTTTTTTTCACAATATTCATAACAGCGTTGCTAGGCATTTTGAAATGTTGAAAAAATATACTTTTTTCACACAATTATTGAAAGCGTTGCTAGGCATTTTGAAATGTTGAAAGAATATATTTTGTTTACCAAATTCATGAAATCGTTGCTTGACATTTTGAAATGTTGAAAAATTATATTTTTTTTCACATTATTCATAACTGCGTTGCTAGGCATTTTGAAATGTTGAAAAATATACTTTTTTCACACAATTATTGAAAGCGTTGCTAAGCATTTTGAAATGTTGAAAAAATATATTTTTTTTACAAAATTCATGAAAGCGTTGCAAGGCAATATGAAATGTTAAAAAATATATTTTTTTAAACAAAATTCATGAAAGCGTTGCTAAGCATTTTAAAATGTTGGAATAATATATTTTTTTTACAAAACTCATGAAAGCGTTGCTATGCATTTTGAAATGTTAAAAAAATATATTTTATTTTTACAAAATAATTGAAAGCTTTGCTAGGCATTACGAAATGTTGAAAAAATAATTTTTTTTCACATTATTCGTAACACCATTGCTAGGCATTTTGAAATGTTGAAAAAAATATACTTTTTATTACAAAATTCTTGAAAGCGTGGCTAAGCAATTTGAAATGTTGAAAAAATAAGTTTTTTTCACAATTTTCATAAAAGCATTGCTAGGCATTTTGGAATGTGGAAAAATGATATTTTGTTTACTAAATTCATGTAAGCGTTGCTAGGCATTTTGAAATGTTGAAAAAATATATTTTTTTCACATTATTCATAACAGCGTTGCTAGGCATTTTGAAGTGTTGAAAAAATATACTTTTTTCACACAATTATTGAAAGCGTTGCTAGGCATTTTGAAATGTTGAAAGAATATATTTTTTTTACAAAAATCATGAAAGCGTTGCTAGGCATTTTGAAATGTTGAAAAAATATACTTTTTTCACACAATTATTGAAAGCGTTGCTAGGCATTTTGAAATGTTAATAAATATATTTTTTTAAACAAAATTCATGAAAGCGTTGCTAGGCATTTTAAAATGTTGAAAAAATATAATTTTTTCACATTATTCATAACAGGGTTGCTAGGCATTTTGAAATGTTAAAAAAATATATTTTTCTTACAAAATTCATGAAAGCGTTGCTGGGCATTTTGAAATGTTGAAAAAATATATTTTTTTCACATTATTCATAACAGCGTTGCTAGACATTTTGAAATGTTGAAAAAAATACTTTTTTCACACAATTATTGAAAGCGTTGCTAGGTATTTTGAAATGTTAAAAAAATATATTTTTTTACAAAATTCATGAAATCGTTGCTAGGCATTTTGAAATGTTGAAAACATATATTTTTTTTTACAAAACTCATGAAAGCGTTGCTAGGCAATTTGAAATGTTGAAAATATATATTTTTTCCACATTATTCATAACAGCGTTGCTAGTTATTTTGAAATGTTGAAAAAATATATTTTGTTTACCGAATTCATGAAAGCGTTGCTAGACATTTTAAAATGTTGAAAAAATATACTTTTTTCACACAATTATTGATAGCGTTGCTAGGCATTTTGAAATGTTGAAAAAATATATTTTTTCACAAAATTCATGAAAACGTTGCTAAGCATTTTGAAATGAAAAAAAAATATATTTCTTTTACAAAATTCATGAAAGCGTTGCTAGGCATTTTGAAATGTTAATAAATATATTTTTTTAATCAAAATTCATGGAAGCGTTGCTAGGCATTTTAAAATGTTGAAAAAATATATGTGGTTTACCGAATTCAAGAAAGCGTTGCTAGACATTTTGAAATGTTGAAAAAATATATTTTTTTCACAAAATTCATGAAAGTGTTGCTAGGCATTTTGAAATGCTGAAAAATTATATTTTTTTCACATTTATCATAAAAGCGTTGCCAGGCATGTTGAAATGTGGAGAAATTATATTTTGTTTACCAAAATCAAGAAATCGTTGCTAGACATTTTGAAATGTTGAAAAAATATATTTTTTTCACATTTATCATAACAGCGTGCTAGGCATTTTGAAATTTTGAAAAAGTATATTTTTTTACAAAATTCATGAAAGCGTTGCTAGGCATTTTGAAATGTTGAAAAAATATATTTTTTTTACAAAATTCATGAAAGCATTGCTGGGCATTTTGAAATGTTGAAAAAATATATTTTTTTTACAAAATTCGTGAAAGCGTTGCTAGGCATTTTAAAATGTTGAAAAAATATAATTTTTTCACATTATTAATAACAGCGTGGCTAGGCATTTTGAAATGTTGAAAAAATATATTTTGTTTACCGAATTCATGAAATCGTTGCTAGACATTTTGAAATGTTGAAAAAATATATTTTTTTTACAAAATTCATGAAAGCGTTGCTGGGCTTTTTGAAATGTTGAAAAAGTATATTTTTTTCACATTATTCATAACAGCGTTGCTAGACATTTTGAAATGTTGAAAAATATACTTTTTTCACACAATTATTGAAAGCGTTGCTAGGTATTTTGAAATGTTGAAAAAATATATTTTTTTTACAAAATTCATGAAAGCGTTGCTAGGCATTTTGAAATGTTGAAAAAATATATTTTTTTTTACGAAATTCATGAAAGCGTTGCTAGGCATTTTAAAATGTTGAAAAAAAATATGTTTTTTTTAAAAAACTCATGAAAGCGTTGCTAGGCAATTTGAAATGTTGAAAATATATATTTTTTCCACATTATTCATAACAGCGTTGCTAGGCATTTTGAAATGTTGAAAAAATATATTTTTTTCACATTATTCATAACAGCGGGCTAGGCATTTTGTAATTTTGAAAAAGTATATTTTTTTACAAAATTCATGAAAGCGTTGCTAGGGATTTTGAAATGTTGAAAAAAAATACTTTTTTTCACAATATTCATAACAGCGTTGCTAGGCATTTTGAAATGTTGAAAAAATATACTTTTTTCACACAATTATTGAAAGCGTTGCTAGGCATTATGAAATGTTGAAAGAATATATTTTGTTTACCAAATTCATGAAATCGTTGCTTGACATTTTGAAATGTTGAAAAATTATATTTTTTTCACATTATTCATAACAGCGTTGCTAGGCATTTTGAAATGTTGAAATATATACTTTTTTCACACAATTATTGAAAGCGTTGCTAAGCATTTTGAAATGTTGAAAAAATATATTTTTTTTACAAAATTCATGAAAGCGTTGCTAGGCAATATGAAATGTTAAAAAATATATTTTTTTAAACAAAATTCATGAAAGCGTTGCTAAGCATTTTAAAATGTTGGAATAATATATTTTTTTTACAAAACTCATGAAAGCGTTGCTATTCATTTTGAAATGTTAAAAAAATATATATTTTTTTTTACAAAATAATTGAAAGCTTTGCTAGGCATTACGAAATGTTGAAAAAATAATTTTTTTTCACATTATTTGTAACACCATTGCTAGGCATTTTGAAATGTTGAAAAAAATATACTTTTTATTACAAAATTCTTGAAAGCGTGGCTAAGCAATTTGAAATGTTGAAAAAATAAGTTTTTTTCACAATTTTCATAAAAGCATTGCTAGGCATTTTGGAATGTGGAAAAATGATATTTTGTTTACTAAATTCATGAAAGCGTTGCTAGGCATTTTGAAATGTTGAAAAAGTATATTTTTTTCACATTATTCATAACAGCGTTGCTAGACATTTTGAAATGTTGAAAAATATACTTTTTTCACACAATTATTGAACGCGTTGCTAGGTATTTTGAAATGTTGAAAAAATATATTTTTTTTACAAAATTCATGAAAGCGTTGCTAGGCATTTTGAAATGTTGAAAAAATATATTTTTTTTACAAAATTCATGAAAGCGTGGCTAGGCATTTTGAAATGTTGAAAAAATATATTTTGTTTACCGAATTCATGAAAGCGTTGCTAGATATTTTGAAATGTTGAAAAAATATATTTTTTTTACAAAATTCATGAAAGCGTTGCTGGGCATTTTGAAATGTTGAAAAATATACTTTTTTCACACAATTATTGAAAGCGTTGCTAAGCATTTTGAAATATTGAAAAAATATATTTTTTTTACAAAATTCATGAAAGCGTTGCAAGGCAATATGAAATGTTAAAAAATATATTTTTTTAAACAAAATTCATGAAAGCGTTGCTAAGCATTTTAAAATGTTGGAATAATATATTTTTTTTACAAAACTCATGAAAGCGTTGCTATGCATTTTGAAATGTTAAAAAAATATATTTTTTTTTTACAAAATAATTGAAAGCTTTGCTAGGCATTACGAAATGTTGAAAAAATAATTTTTTTTCACATTATTCGTAACACCATTGCTAGGCATTTTGAAATGTTGAAAAAAATATACTTTTTATTACAAAATTCTTGAAAGCGTGGCTAAGCAATTTGAAATGTTGAAAAAATAAGTCTTTTTCACAATTTTCATAAAAGCATTGCTAGGCATTTTGGAATGTGGAAAAATGATATTTTGTTTACTAAATTCATGTAAGCGTTGCTAGGCATTTTGAAATGTTGAAAAAATATATTTTTTTCACATTATTCATAACAGCGTTGCTAGGCATTTTGAAGTGTTGAAAAAATATACTTTTTTCACACAATTATTGAAAGCGTTGCTAGGCATTTTGAAATGTTGAAAGAATATATTTTTTTTACAAAAATCATGAAAGCGTTGCTAGGCATTTTGAAATGTTGAAAAAATATACTTTTTTTTATAAAATTCGTGAAAGCGTTGCTAGGCAATATGAAATGTGGGAAAAATATATTTTTTTCACATTATTCATAACAGCGTTGCTAGGCATTTTGAAATGTTGAAAAAATATACTTTTTTCACACAATTATTGAAAGCGTTGCTAGGCATTTTGAAATGTTGAAAAAATATTTTTTTTCACATTATTCATAACAGCGTTGCTAGGCATTTTGAAATGTTGAAAAAATATACTTTTTTCACACAATTATTGAAAGCGTTGCTAGACATTTTGAAATGTTGAAATAATATATTTTTTTTACAAAATTCATGAAAGCGTTGCTAGGCATTTTGAAATGTTGAAAAAATATATTTTTTCACACAATTATTGAAAGCGTGGCTTAGCATTTTAAAATATTGAAAAAAGATTTTTTTTTTTTACAAAATTCCTGAAAGCGTTGCTAGGCATTTTGAAATGTTGAAAAAATAAATTTTTTTACAATATTCATGAAAGCGTAGCTAGGGCATTTTGAAATGTTGAAACAATATATTTTTTTTACAAAATTCATGAAAGTGTTGCTAGGCATTTTGAAATGTTGAAAAAATATATTTTTTTTTCAAAATTCATGAAAGCTTTGCTAGGAATTTTGAAATGTTGAAAAAATATATTTTTTCCACATTTTTTCATAACAGCGTGCTAGGCATTTTGTAATGTTGAAGAAGCAAAATTTTTTTAGAAAATTCATGAAAGCATTGCTAGGCATTTTGAAATGTTGTAAAAATATACTTTTTTCACACAATTATTAAAAGCGTTGCTAGGCATTTTAAAATGTTAAAAAATATATTTTTTTTACAAAACTCATGAAAGCGATGCTAGGCATTTTGAAATGCTGAAAAAATATATTTTTTTCACATTATTCATAACAGCGTTGCTAGGCATTTTGAAATGTTGAAAAAATATATTTTTTCACACAATTATTGAAAGCGTGGCATAGCATTTTAAAATATTGAAAAAAGATTTTATTTTTTGCAAAATTCATGAAAGCGTTGCTAGGCATTTTAAAATGTTGGAATAATATTTTTTTTTTTTTTAAACTCATGAAAGCGTTGCTAGACATTTTGAAATGTTTAAAAAATATATTTTTTTTACAAAACTCATGAAAGCGTTGCTAGGCATTTTGAAATGTTGAAAAAATATATTTTTTCACATTATTCATAACAGCGTTGCTCAGCATTTTGAAATGTTGAAAGAATAGGTTTTTTTCACAATATTCATAAAAGCATTGCTAGGCATTTTGGAATGTGGAAAAATGATATTTTGTTTACTAAATTCATGAAAGCGTTGCTAGGCATTTTGAAATGTTGAAAAAATATATTTTTTGTCACATTATTCATAACAGCGTTGCTAGGCATTTTGAAATGTTGAAAAAATATACTTTTTTCACACAATTATTGAAAGCGTTGCTAGGCATTTTGAAATGTTGAAAGAATATATTTTTTTAACAAAATTCATTAAATCGTTGCTAGGCATTTTGAAATGTTGAAAAAATATACTTTTTTTTATAAAATTCGTGAAAGCGTTGCTAGGCAATATGAAATGTGGAAAAAATATATTTTTTTCACATTATTCATAACAGCGTTGCTAGGCATTTTGAAATGTGGATAAAATATATTTTTTTCACGAAATTCATGAAAGCGTTGCTATGCATTTTAAAATGTAAAAAAATATATTTTTTTCACAAAATTCATGAAAGCGTTGCTAGGCATTTTGAAATGTTGAAAAAATATACTCTTTTCACACAATTATTAAAAGCGTTGCTAGGCATTTTGAAATGTTGAAAGAATATATTTTTTTTACAAAACTCTTGAAAGCGTTGCTAGGCATTTTGAAATGTTGAAAAAGTATATTTTTTTTACAAAATTCATGAAAGCGTTCCTAGGCATTTTAAAATGTTAAAAAAATATATTTTTTTCACATTATTCATAACAGCGTTGCTAGGCATTTTGAAATGTGGAAAAATTATATTCTGTTTACCAAATTAATGAACGCGTTGCTAGGCATTTTGAAATGTTAAAAAGTATATTTTTTTAAACAAAATTCATGAAAGCGTTGCTAGGCATTTTAAAATGTTGGAATAATATATTTTTTTTACAAAACTCATGAAAGCGTTGCTAGGCATTTTGAAATGTTGAAAAAATATTTTTTTTTTCACAAAATTCATGAAAGCGTTGCTAGGCATTTTGAAATGTTAAAAAAATATACTCTTTTCACACAATTATTAAAAGCGTTGCTAGGCATTTTGAAATTTTGAAAAAATATATTTTTTTTACAAAACTCATGAAAGCGTTGCTAGGCATTTTGAAATGTTGAAAAAATATACTCTTTTCACACAATTATTAAAAGCGTTGCTAGGCATTTTGAAATGTTGAAAGAATATATTTTTTTTACAAAACTCTTGAAAGCGTTGCTAGGCATTTTGAAATGTTGAAAAAGTATATTTTTTTTTACAAAATTCATGAAAGCGTTCCTAGGCATTTTAAAATGTTAAAAAAATATATTTTTTTCACATTATTCATAACAGCGTTGCTAGGCATTTTGAAATGTGGAAAAATTATATTCTGTTTACCAAATTAATGAACGCGTTGCTAGGCATTTTGAAATGTTAAAAAGTATATTTTTTTAAACAAAATTCATGAAAGCGTTGCTAGGCATTTTAAAATGTTGGAATAATATATTTTTTTTACAAAACTCATGAAAGCGTTGCTAGGCATTTTGAATTGTTGAAAAAATATTTTTTTTTTTCACATTATTCATAACAGCGTTGCTAGGCATTTTGAAATGTTGAAAAAATATACTTTTTCACACAATTATTGAAAGCGTTGCTAGACATTTTGATATGTTGAAAGAATATATTTTTTCACAATTATTGAAAGCGTGGCTTAGCATTTTAAAATATTGAAAAAAGATTTTTTTTTTTTTACAAAATTCATGAAAGCGTTGCTAGGCATTTTGAAATGTTGAAAAAATATATTTTTTTACACAATTATTGAAAGCGTGGCTTAGCATTTTAAAATATTGAAAAAAGATTTTTTTTTTTTACAAAATTCATGAAAGCGTAGCTAGGCATTTTGAAATGTTGAAAAAATATATTTTTTTACAAAATTCATGAAAGCGTTGCTAGGCATTTTGAAATGTTGAAAAAATATATTTTTTTTACAAAATTCATGAAAGCTTTGCTAGGAATTTTGAAATGTTGAAAAAATATATTTTTTTCACATTTTTTCATAACAGCGTGCTAGGCATTTTGAAATGTTGAAGAAGTACAATTTTTTTAGAAAATTCATGAAAGCATTGCTAGGCATTTTGAAATGTTGTACAAATATACTTTTTTCACACAATTATTAAAAGCGTTGCTAGGCATTTTGAAATGTTAAAAAATATGCTTTTTTAAACAAAATTCATGAAAGCGTTGCTAGGCATTTTAAAATGTTGGAATAATATATTTTTTTTACAAAACTCATGAAAGCGTTGCTAGGCATTTTGAAATGTTGAAAAAATATATTTATTTCACACTATACATAACAGCGTTGCTAGGCATTTTGAAATGTTGAAAAAATATACTTTTTTGACACAATTATTGAAAGCGTTGCTAGGCATTTTGAAATGTTGAAAGAATATATTTTCTTTACAAAATTCATGAAAGCGTTGCTAGGCATTTTGAAATGTTGAAAAAATATACTTTTTTTTATAAAATTCGTGAAAGCGTTGGTAGGCAATATGAAATGTGGAAAAAATATATTTTTTTCACATTATTCATAACAGCGCTGCTAGGCATTTTGAAATGTTGAAAAAATATACTTTTTTCACACAATTATTGAAAGCGTTGCTAGGCATTTTGAAATGTTAAAAAATATATTTTTTTAAACAAAATTCATGAAAGCGTTGCTAGGCATTTTAAAATGTTGGAATAATATATTTTTTTTACAAAACTCATGAAAGCGTTGCTAGGCATTTTGGAATGTTGAAAAAATATATTTTTTTCACATTATTCCTAACAGCGTTGCTAGGCATTTTGAAATGTGGAAAAAATATATTTTTTTTACAAAACTCATGAAAGCGTTGCTAGGCATTTTGAAATGTTGAAAAAATATATTTTTTCACATTATTCATAACAGCGTTGCTAGGCATTTTGAAATGTTGAAAAAATATATTTTTTTTACAAAACTCATGAAAGCGTTGCTAGGCATTTTGAAATGTTGAAAAAATATACTCTTTTCACACAATTATTAAAAGCGTTGCTAGGCATTTTGAAATGTTGAAAGAATATATTTTTTTTACAAAATTCATGAAATCGTTGCTAGGCATTTTGAAATGTGAAAAATATATTTTTTTCACATTATTCATAACAGCGTTGCTAGGCATTTTGAAATGTTGAAAAATATACTTTTTTCACACAATTATTGAAAGCGTTGCTAGGCATTTTGAAATGTTGAAAGAATATATTTTTTTTACAAAATTCATGAAAGCGTTGCTAGGCATTTTGAAATGTTGAAAAAATATACTTTTTTTTATAAAATTCGTGAAAGCGTTTCTAGGCAATATGAAATGTGGAAAAAATATATTTTTTTCACATTATTCATAACAGCGTTGCTAGGCATTTTGAAATGTGGAAAAATTATATTCTGTTTACCAAATTCGTGAACGCGTTGCTAGGCATTTTGAAATGTTAAAAAAATATATTTTTTTTACAAAACTCATGAAAGCGTTGCTAGGCATTTTGAAATGTTGAAAAAATATATTTTTTTTACAAAACTCATGAAAGCGTTGCTAGGCATTTTGAAATGTTGAAAAAATATACTCTTTTCACACAATTATTAAAAGCGTTGCTAGGCATTTTGAAATGTTGAAAGAATATATTTTTTTTACAAAATTCATGAAAGCGTTGCTAGGCATTTTGAAATGTTGAAAAAATATATTTTTTTCACATTATTCATAGCAGCGTTGCTAGGCATTTTGAAATATTGAAAAAATATACTTTTTACACACAATTATTGAAAGCGTTGCTAGGCATTTTGAAATGTTGAAAGAATATATTTTTTTTACAAAATTCATGAAAGCGTTACTAGTCATTTTGAAATGTTGAAAAAATATATTTTTTTTTACAAAACTCATGAAAGCGTTGCTAGGCATTTTGAAATGTTGAAAAAATATACTTTTTTCACAAAATTATAAAAGCGTTCCTAGGCATTTTGAAATGTTGAAAGAATATATTTTTTTCACATTATTCATAACAGCGTTGCTAGGCATTTTGAAATGTTGAAAAAATATATTTTTTCACACAATTCTTGAAAGCGTGGCTTAGCATTTTAAAATATTGAAAAAACATTTTTTTTTACAAAATTCATGAAAGCTTTGCTAGGAATTTTGAAATGTTGAAAAAATATATTTTTTTCACATTATTCATAACAGCGTGCTTGGCATTTTGAAATGTTGAAAAAGTAAAATTTTTTTAGAAAATTCATGAAAGCGTTGCTAGGCATTTTGAAATGTTGTAAAAATATACTTTTTTCACACAATTATTAAAAGCGTTGCTAGGCATTTTGAAATGTTAAAAAATATGCTTTTTTAAACAAAATTCATGAAAGCGTTGCTAGGCATTTTAAAATGTTGGAATAATATATTTTTTTTTACAAAACTCATGAAAGCGTTGCTAGGCATTTTGAAATGTTGAAAAAATATACTTTTTTCACACTATACATAACAGCGTTGCTAGGCATTTTGAAATGTTGAAAAAATATACTTTTTTGACACAATTATTGAAAGCGTTGCTAGGCATTTTGAAATGTTGAAAGAATATATTTTCTTTACAAAATTCATGAAAGCGTTGCTAGGCATTTTGAAATGTTGAAAAAATATACCTTTTTTTATAAAATTCGTGAAAGCGTTGGTAGGCAATATGAAATGTGGAAAAAATATATTTTTTTCACATTATTCATAACAGCGCTGCTAGGCATTTTGAAATGTTGAAAAAATATACTTTTTTCACACAATTATTGAAAGCGTTGCTAGGCATTTTGAAATGTTAAAAAATATATTTTTTTAAACAAAATTCATGAAAGCGTTGCTAGGCATTTTAAAATGTTGGAATAATATATTTTTTTTACAAAACTCATGAAAGCGTTGCTAGGCATTTTGGAATGTTGAAAAAATATATTTTTTTCACATTATTCCTAACAGCGTTGCTAGGCATTTTGAAATGTGGAAAAAATATATTTTTTTTACAAAACTCATGAAAGCGTTGCTAGGCATTTTGAAATGTTGAAAAAATATATTTTTTCACATTATTCATAACAGCGTTGCTAGGCATTTTGAAATGTTGAAAAAATATATTTTTTTTACAAAACTCATGAAAGCGTTGCTAGGCATTTTGAAATGTTGAAAAAATATACTCTTTTCACACAATTATTAAAAGCGTTGCTAGGCATTTTGAAATGTTGAAAGAATATATTTTTTTTACAAAATTCATGAAATCGTTGCTAGGCATTTTGAAATGTGAAAAAATATATTTTTTTCACATTATTCATAACAGCGTTGCTAGGCATTTTGAAATGTTGAAAAAATATACTTTTTTTACACAATTATTGAAAGCGTTGCTAGGCATTTTGAAATGTTGAAAGAATATATTTTTTTTACAAAATTCATGAAAGCGTTGCTAGGCATTTTGAAATGTTGAAAAAATATACTTTTTTTTATAAAATTCGTGAAAGCGTTTCTAGGCAATATGAATTGTGGAAAAAATATATTTTTTTCACATTATTCATAACAGCGTTGCTAGGCATTTTGAAATGTGGAATAATTATATTCTGTTTACCAAATTCGTGAACGCGTTGCTAGGCATTTTGAAATGTTAAAAAAATATATTTTTTTTACAAAACTCATGAAAGCGTTGCTAGGCATTTTGAAATGTTGAAAAAATATATTTTTTTTACAAAACTCATGAAAGCGTTGCTAGGCATTTTGAAGTGTTGAAAAAATATACTCTTTTCACACAATTATTAAAAGCGTTGCTAGGCATTTTGAAATGTTGAAAGAATATATTTTTTTTACAAAATTCATGAAAGCGTTGCTAGGCATTTTGAAATGTTGAAAAAATATATTTTTTTCACATTATTCATAGCAGCGTTGCTAGGCATTTTGAAATATTGAAAAAATATACTTTTTTCACACAATTATTGAAAGCGTTGCTAGGCATTTTGAAATGTTGAAAGAATATATTTTTTTTACAAAATTCATGAAAGCGTTACTAGGCATTTTGAAATGTTGAAAAAATATATTTTTTTTTACAAAACTAATGAAAGCGTTGCTAGGCATTTTGAAATGTTGAAAGAATATATTTTTTCACACAATTATTAAAAGCGTTGCTAGGCATTTTGAAATGTTAAAAAATATGTTTTTTAAAACAAAATTCATGAAAGCGTTGCTAGGCATTTTAAAATGTTGGAATAATATATTTTTTTTACAAAACTCATGAAATCGTTGCTAGGCATTTTGAAATGTTGAAAAAATATTTTTTTTCACATTATTCATAACAGCGTTGCTAGGCATTTTGTAATGTTGAAAAAATATACTTTTTTCACACAATTATTGAAAGCGTTGCTAGGCATTTTGAAATGTTTAAAAAATATATTTTTTTTTACAAAATTCATGAAAGCGTTGCTAGGCATTTTAAAATGTTGAAAAAATATATCTTTTTTACAAAACTCATGAAAGCGTTGCTAGGCATTTTGAAATGTTGAAAAAATATATTTTTTCACACAATTATTGAAAGCGTGGCTTAGCATTTTAAAACATTGAAAAAATATTTTTTTTTTTACAAAATTCATTAAAGGGTTGCTAGGCATTTTAAAATGTTGAAAAAATATATTTTTTTTACAAAACTCATGAAAGCGTTGCTAGGCATTTTGAAATGTTGAAACAATATATTTTTTCACATTTTTCATAACAGCGTTGCTCAGAATTTTGAAATGTTGAAAAAATATATTTTTTTTACAAAATTCGTGAAAACGTTGCTAGGCATTTTGAAATGTTGAAAAAAATATACTATTTATTACAAAATTCTTGAAAGCGTGGCTAAGCAATTTGAAATGTTGAAAAAATAAGTTTTTTTCACAATATTCAAAAAAGCATTGCTAGGCATTTTGGAATGTGGAAAAATGATATTTTGTTTACTAAATTCATGAAAGCGTTGCTAGGCATTTTGAAATGTTGAAAAAATATATTTTTTTCACATTATACATAAAAGCGTTGCTAGGCATTTTGAAATGTTAAAAAATATATTTTTTTAAACAAAATTCATGAAAGCGTTGCTAGGCATTTTAAAATGTTGGAATAATATATTTTTTTTACAAAACTCATGAAAGCGTTGCTAGGCATTTTGAAATGTTGAAAAAATATATTTTTTTCACATTATTCATAACAGCGTGGCTTAGCATTTTAAAATATTGAAAAAAGATTTTTTTTTTACAATATTCATGAAAGCGTAGTTAGGCATTTTGAAATGTTGAAAAAATATATTTTTTTTACAAAATTCATGAAAGCGTTGCTAGGCATTTTGAAATGTTGAAAAAATATATTTTTTTTACAAAATTCATGAAAGCTTTGCTAGGAATTTTGAAATGTTGAAAAAATATATTTTTTTCACATTATTCATAACAGCATGCTAGGCATTTTGAAATGTTGAAGAAGTAAAATTGTTTTATAACATTCATGAAAGCGTTGCTAGGCATTTTGAAATGTTGTAAAAATATACTTTTTTCACACAATTATTAAAAGCGTTGCTAGGCATTTTGAAATGTTAAAAAATATGTTTTTTTAAACAAAATTCATGAAAGCGTTGCTAGGCATTTTAAAATGTTGGAATAATATATTTTTTTTACAAAACTCATGAAAGCGTTGCTAGGCATTTTGAAATGTTGAAAAAATATATATTTTTTTTCACATTATTCATAACAGCGTTTCTAGGCATTTTGAAATGTTGAAAAAATATACTTTTTTCACACAATTATTGAAAGCGTTGCTATGCATTTTAAAATGTTGAAAAAATATATTTTTTTCTCAAAATTCATGAAAGCGTTGCTAGGCATTTTGAAATGTTGAAAAAATATATTTTTTTTACAAAACTCATGAAAGCGTTGCTAGGCATTTTGAAATGTTGAAAAAATATACTTTTTTCACACAATTATTAAAAGCGTTGTTAGGCATTTTGAAATGTTGAAAGAATATATTTTTTTTACAAAATTCATGAAAGCGTTGCTAGGCATTTTGAAATGAAGAAAAAATATATTTTTTTTACAAAACTCATGAAAGCGTTGCTGGGCATTTTGAAATGTTGAAAAAATATATTTTTTCACACAATTATTGAATGCGTGGCTTAGCATTTTAAAATATTGAAAAAAGTTTTTTTTTTTACAAATCATGAAAGCGTTGCTAGGCATTTTGAAATGTTGAAAAAATAAATTTTCTTACAATATTCATGAAAGCGTAGCTAGGCATTTTGAAATGTTGAAAAAATATATTTTTTTTACAAAATTCATGAAAGCGTTGCTAGGCATTTTGAAATGTTGAAAAAATATATTTTTTTACAAAATTAATGAAAGCTTTGCTAGGAATTTTGAAATGTTGAAAAAATATATTGTTTTCACATTATTCATAACAGCGTGCTAGGCATTTTGAAATGTTTAAGAAGTAAAATTTTTTAGAAAATTCATGAAAGCGTTGCTAGGCATTTTGAAATGTTGTAAAAATATACTTTTTTCACACAATTATTAAAAGCGTTGCTAGGCATTTTGAAATGTTAAAAAATATGTTTTTTAAACAAAATTCATGAAAGCGTTGCTAGGCATTTTAAAATGTTGGAATAATATATTTTTTTTACAAAACTCATGAAAGCGTTGCTAGGCATTTTGAAATGTTGAAAAAATATTTTTTTTCACATTACTCATAACAGCGTTGCTAGGCATTTTGAAATGTTGAAAAAATATACTTTTTTCACACAATTATTGAAAGCGTTGCTAGACATCTTGAAATGTTGAAATAATATATTGTTTTTACAAAATTCATGAAAGCTTTGCTAGGCATTTTGAAATGTTTAAAAAATATATTTTTTTTTACAAAATTCATGAAAGCGTTGCTAGGCATTTTAAAATGTTGAAAAAATATATTTTTTCACATTATTCGTAACGGCGTTGCTAGGCATTTTGAAATGTTGAAAAAATATACTTTTTTCACACAAATATTGAAAGCGTTGCTAGACATCTTGAAATGTTGAAATAATATATTTTTTTTACAAAATTCATGAAAGCTTTGCTAGGCATTTTAAAATGTTGGAATAATATATTTTTTTTACAAAACTCATGAAAGCGTTGCTAGGCATTTTGAAATGTTGAAAAAATATATTTTTTCACATTATTCATAACAGCGTTGCTAGGCATTTTGAAATGTTGAAAAAATATACTTTTTTCGCACAATTATTGAAAGCGTTGCTAGACATTTTGAAATGTTGAAATAATATATTTTTTTTACAAAATTCATGAAAGCGTTGCTAGGCATTTTGAAATGTTTAAAAAATATATTTTTTTTTACAAAATTCATGAAAGCGTTGCTAGGCATTTTAAAATGTTGAAAAAATATATCTTTTTTACAAAACTCATGAAAGCGATGCTAGGCAATTTGAAATGTTGAAAAAATATATTTTTTCACACAATTATTGAAACCGTGGCTTAGCATTTTAAAACATTGAAAAAATATTTTTTTTTTTTACAAAATTCATGAAAGGGTTGCTAGGCATTTTAAAATGTTGAAAAAATATATTGTTTTTACAAAACTCATGAAAGCGTTGCTAGGCATTTTGAAATGTTGAAAAAAAATATAATATTTATTACAAAATTCTTGAAAGCGTGGCTTTCAATTTGAAATGCTGAAAAAATAAGTTTTTTTCACAATATTCATAAAAGCATTGCTAGGCATTTTGGAATGTGGAAAAATGATATTTTGTATACTAAATTCATGAAAGCGTTGCTAGGCATTTTGAAATGTTGAAAAAATATACTTTTTTCACACAATTATTGAAAGCGTTGCTAGGCATTTTGAAATGTTGAAAGAATATATTTTTTTTACAAAATTCATGAAAGCGTTGCTAGGCATTTTGAAATGTGGAAAAATTATATTTTTTCACATTATTCATAACAGCGTTGCTAGGCATTTTGAAATGTTGAAAAAATAAGCTTTTTTCACACAATTATTGAAAGCGTTGCTAGGCATTTTGAAATGTTAAAAAATATATTTTTTTAAACAAAATTCATGAAAGCGTTGCTAGGCATTTTAAAATGTTGGAATAATATATTTTTTTTACAAAACTCATGAAAGCGTTCTAGGCATTTTGAAATGTTGAAAAAATATATTTTTTTCACATTATTCATAATAGCGTTGCTAGGCATTTTGAAATGTGGACTAATTATATTCTGTTTACCAAATTCATGAATGCGTTGTTAGGCTTTTTGAAATGTTAAAAAAATATATTTTTTTTTTTACAAAATAATTGAAAGAATTGCTAGGCATTACGAAATGTTGAAAAAATAATTTTTTTTCACATTATTCATAACACCGTTGCTAGGCATTTTGAAATGTTGAAAAAAATATATTTTTTTCACAAAATTCATGAAAGCGTTGCTATGCATTTTAAAATGTTGAAAAAATATATTTTTTTCACAAAATTCATGAAAGCTTTGCTAGGCATTTTGAAATGTTGAAAAAATATATTTTTTTTACAAAACTCATGAAAGCGTTGCTAGGCATTTTGAAATGTTGAAAAAATATATTTTTTCACATTATTCATAACAGCGTGGCTTAGCATTTTAAAATATTGAAAAAAGATTTTTTTTTTACAAAATTCATGAAAGCGTTGCTAGGCATTTTAAAATGTTGAAAAAATAATTTTTTTTACAATATTCATGAAAGCGTAGCTAGGCATTTTGAAATGTTGAAAAAATATATTTTTTTTACAAAATTCATCAAAGCGTTGCTAGGCATTTTGAAATGTTGACAAAGTATATTTTTTTTACAAAATTCATGAAAGCTCTGCTAGGAATTTTGAAATGTTGAAAAAATATATTTTTTTCACATTATTCATAACAGCGTGCTATGCATTTTGAAATGTTGAAAAAATATACTTTTTTCACACATTTATTGAAAGCGTTGCTATGCATTTTAAAATGTTGAAAAAATATATTTTTTTCTCAAAATTCATGAAAGCGTTGCTAGACATTTTGAAATGTTGAAAAAATATATTTTTTTTACAAAACTCATGAAAGCGTTGCTAGGCATTTTGAAATGTTGAAAAAATATATTTTTTCACATTATTCATAACAGCGTTGCTAGGCATTTTGAAATGTTGAAAAAATATATTTTTTTTACAAAACTCATGAAAGCGTTGCTAGGCATTTTGAAATGTTGAAAAAATATACTTTTTTCACACAATTATTAAAAGCGTTGCTAGGCATTTTGAAATGTTGAAAGAATATATTTTTTTTACAAAATTCATGAAAGCGTTGCTAGGCATTTTGAAATGTTGAAAAAATATACTTTTTTTTACAAAATTCATGAAAGCGTTCCTAGGCATTTTAAAATGTTGAAAAAATATATTTTTTTTACAAAACTCATGAAAGCGTTGCTAGGCATTTTGAAATGTTGAAAAAATATATTTTTTCACACAATTATTGAAAGCGTGGCTTAGCATTTTAAAATATTGAAAAAAGATTTTTTTTTACAAAATTCATGAAAGCGTTGCTTGGCATTTTGAAATGTTGAAAAAATAAATTTTTTTACAATATTCATGAAAGCGTATCTAGGCATTTTGAAATGTTGAAAAAATATATTTTTTTTACAAAATTCATGAAAGCTTTGCTAGGAATTTTGAAATGTTGAAAAAATATATTTTTTTCACATTATTCATAACAGCGTGCTAGGCATTTTGAAATGTTGAAGAAGTAAAATTTTTTTACAAAATTCATGAAAGCGTTGCTAGGCATTTTGAAATGTTGTAAAAATATACTTTTTTCACACAATTATTAAAAGCGTTGCTAGGCATTTTGAATTGTTAAAAAATATGTTTTTTTAAACAAAATTCATGAAAGCGTTGCTAGGCATTTTAAAATGTTGGAATAATATATTTTTTTTACAAAATTCATGAAAGCGTTGCTAGGCATTTTGAAATGTTGAAAAAATATATTTTTTCACACAATTATTGAAAGCGTTTCTTAGCATTTTAGAATATTGAAAGAATATTTTTTTTTACAAAATTCATGAAAGGGTTGCTAGGCATTTTGAAATGTTAAAAAAATATGTTTTTTTTTTAAAACTCATGACAGCGTTGCTAGGCATTTTGAAATGTTGAAAAAATATATTTTTTTCACAAAATATCATGAAAGCGTTGCTAGGCATTTTGAAATGTTAAAAAAAATATATTTTTTTTACAAAACTCATGAAAACGTTGCTAGGCATTTTTAAATGTTGAAAAAATATATTTTTTTTACAAAATTCATGAAAGCGTTGCTAGGCATTTTAAAATGTTGAAAACATATATTTTTTTACAAAACACATGAAAGCGTTGCTAGGCATTTTGAAATGTTGAAAAAATAATTTTTTTTACAAAACTCATGAAAGCGTTGCTAGGCAGTTTGAAATGTTGAAAAAATATATTTTTTCACATTATTCATAACAGCGTTGCAAGGCATTTTGAAATGTTGAACAAATATATTTTTTCACACAATTATTGAAACCGTTGCTAGGCATTTTGAAATGTTTAAAAAATATATTTTTTTTACATAATTCATGAGAGGGTTGCTAGGCATTTTGAAAAGTTGAAAAAATATATTTTTTTTACAAAACTCATGAAAGCGTTGCTAGGCATTTTGAAATGTTGAAAAAATATATTTTTTCACATTATTCATAACAGCGTGGCTTAGCATTTTAAAATATTGAAAAAAGATTTTTTTTTTACAAAATTCATGAAAGCGTTGCTAGGCATTTTAAAATGTTGAAAAAATAATTTTTTTTACAATATTCATGAAAGCGTAGCTAGGCATTTTAAAATGTTGAAAAAATATATTTTTTTCTCAAAATTCATGAAAGCGTTGCTAGACATTTTGAAATGTTGAAAAAATATATTTTTTTTACAAAACTTATGAAAGCGTTGCTAGGCATTTTGAAATGTTGAAAAAATATATTTTTTTTACAAAACTCATGAAAGCGTTGCTAGGCATTTTGAAATGTTGAAAAAATATATTTTTTCACACAATTATTGAAAGCGTGGCTTAGCATTTTAAAATATTGAAAAAAGATTTTTTTTTACAAAATTCATGAAAGCGTTGCTTGGCATTTTGAAATGTTGAAAAAATAAATTTTTTTACAATATTCATGAAAGCGTAGCTAGGCATTTTGAAATGTTGAAAAAATATATTTTTTTTACAAAATTCATGAAAGCTTTGCTAGGAATTTTGAAATGTTGAAAAAATATATTTTTTTCACATTATTCATAACAGCGTGCTAGGCATTTTGAAATGTTGAAGAGTAAAATTTTTTTACAAAATTCATGAAAGCGTTGCTAGGCATTTTGAAATGTTGTAAAAATATACTTTTTTCACACAATTATTAAAAGCGTTGCTAGGCATTTTGAATTGTTAAAAAATATGTTTTTTTAAACAAAATTCATGAAAGCGTTGCTAGGCATTTTAAAATGTTGGAATAATATATTTTTTTTACAAAATTCATGAAAGCGTTGCTAGGCATTTTGAAATGTTGAAAAAATATATTTTTTCACACAATTATTGAAAGCGTTTCTTAGCATTTTAGAATATTGAAAAAATATTTTTTTTTTACAAAATTCATGAAAGGGTTGCTAGGCATTTTGAAATGTTAAAAAAATATGTTTTTTTTTAAAACTCATGACAGCGTTGCTAGGCATTTTGAAATGTTGAAAAAATATATTTTTTTCACAAAAATTCATGAAAGCGTTGCTAGGCATTTTGAAATGTTAAAAAAAATATATTTTTTTTACAAAATTCATGAAAGCGTTGCTAGGCATTTTGAAATGTTGAAAAAATATACTTTTTCTTTCTAAAATTCGAGAAAGAGTTGCTAGGCAACATGAAATGTTGAAAATAAATATTTTTCCCACATTATTCATAACAGCGTTGCTAGACATTTTGAAAAGTCGCAAAAATAGACTTTTTATTACAAAATTCGTGAAAGCGTTGCTAAGCAATTTGAAATGTTGAAAAAATAAATTGTTTTCACAATATTCATAAAAGCATTGCTAGGCATTTTGGAATGTAGAAAAATGATATTTTGTTTACCAAATTTATGAAAGCGTTGCTAGGCATTTTGAAATGTAGAAAAATTATATTTTTTTTTACAAAATTCATGAAAACGTTGCTAGGCATTTTGAAAAGTTGAAAAATTATACTTTTTATTACAAAATTCGTGAAAGCGTTGCTAAGCAATTTGAAATGTTGAAAAAATATATTTTTTTCACATTATTCATAACAGCGTTGCTAGGCTTTTTGAAATGTTGAAAAAATATATTTTTTTACAAACTTCATGAAAGCGTTGCTAGGCATTTTGAAAAGTCGCAAAAATATACTTTTTATTACAAAATTCGTGAAAGCGTTGCTAAGCAATTTGAAATGTTGAAAAAATAAATTGTTTTCACAATATTCATAAACGCATTGCTAGGCATTTTGGAATGTGGAAAAATGATATTTTGTTTACCAAATTTATGAAAGCGTTACTAAACATTTTGAAATGTTGGAAAAATATATTTTTTTACAAAATTCATGAAAGCGTGGCTAGGCATTTTGAAAAGTTGAAAAAATATAGTTTTGATTACAAAATTCGTGATAGCGTTGCTAAGCAATTTGAAATGTTGAAAAAATATATATTTTTTTTTATTCATAACAGCGTAGCTAGGCATTTTGAAATGTTGAAAAAACATATTTTTTTCACGCAATTATTGAAAGCGTTGCTGGGCATTTTGAAATGTTGAAAAAATATATTTTCTTTACAAAATTCATGAAAGCGTTGCTAGGCATTTTGAAATGTTGAAAAAATATATTTTTTTTACAAAACTCATGAAAACGTTGCTAGGCATTTTTAAATGTTGAAAAAATATATTTTTTTTACAAAATTCATGAAAGCTTTGCTAGGAATTTTGAAATGTTGAAAAAATATATTTTTTTCACATTATTCATAACAGCGTGCTAGGCATTTTGAAATGTTGAAGAAGTAAAATTTTTTTACAAAATTCATGAAAGCGTTGCTAGGCATTTTGAAATGTTGTAAAAATATACTTTTTTCACACAATTATTAAAAGCGTTGCTAGGCATTTTGAATTGTTAAAAAATATGTTTTTTTAAACAAAATTCATGAAAGCGTTGCTAGGCATTTTAAAATGTTGGAATAATATATTTTTTTTACAAAATTCATGAAAGCGTTGCTAGGCATTTTGAAATGTTGAAAAAATATATTTTTTCACACAATTATTGAAAGCGTTTCTCAGCATTTTAGAATATTGAAAAAATATTTTTTTTTACAAAATTCATGAAAGGGTTGCTAGGCATTTTGAAATGTTAAAAAAATATGTTTTTTTTTAAAACTCATGACAGCGTTGCTAGGCATTTTGAAATGTTGAAAAAATATATTTTTTTCACAAAATATCATGAAAGCGTTGCTAGGCATTTTGAAATGTTAAAAAAAATATATTTTTTTTACAAAATTCATGAAAGCGTTGCTAGGCATTTTGAAATGTTGAAAAAATATACTTTTTCTTTCTAAAATTCGAGAAAGAGTTGCTAGGCAACATGAAATGTTGAAAATAAATATTTTTCCCACATTATTCATAACAGCGTTGCTAGACATTTTGAAAAGTCGCAAAAATAGACTTTTTATTACAAAATTCGTGAAAGCGTTGCTAAGCAATTTGAAATGTTGAAAAAATAAATTGTTTTCACAATATTCATAAAAGCATTGCTAGGCATTTTGGAATGTAGAAAAATGATATTTTGTTTACCAAATTTATGAAAGCGTTGCTAGGCATTTTGAAATGTGGAAAAATTATATTTTTTTTTACAAAATTCATGAAAACGTTGCAGGGCATTTTGAAAAGTTGAAAAATTATACTTTTTATTACAAAATTCGTGAAAACGTTGCTAAGCAATTTGAAATGTTGAAAAAATAAATTTTTTTCACAATATTCATAAAAGCATTGCTAGGCATTTTGGAATGTGGAAAAATGATATTTTGTTTACCAAATTTATGAAAGCGTTGCTAGACATTTTGAAATATTGAAAAAATATATTTTTTTACATGATTCATGAAAGCGTGGCTAGGCTTTTTGAAATGTTGAAAAAATATATTTTTTTACAAAATTCATGAAAGCGTTGCTAGGCATTTTGAAAAGTCGCAAAAATATACTTTTTATTACAAAATTCGTGAAAGCGTTGCTAAGCAATTTGAAATGTTGAAAAAATAAATTGTTTTCACAATATTCATAAACGCATTGCTAGGCATTTTGGAATGTGGAAAAATGATATTTTGTTTACCAAATTTATGAAAGCGTTACTAAACATTTTGAAATGTTGGAAAAATATATTTTTTTTACAAAATTCATGAAAGCGTGGCTAGGCATTTTGAAAAGTTGAAAAAATATAGTTTTGATTACAAAATTCGTGATAGCGTTGCTAAGCAATTTGAAATGTTGAAAAAATATATATTTTTTTTTATTCATAACAGCGTAGCTAGGCATTTTGAAATGTTGAAAAAATAATTTTTTTTACAAAACTCATGAAAGCGTTGCTAGGCAGTTTGAAATGTTGAAAAAATATATTTTTTCACATTATTCATAACAGCGTTGCAAGGCATTTTGAAATGTTGAACAAATATATTTTTTCACACAATTATTGAAACCGTTGCTAGGCATTTTGAAATGTTTAAAAAATATATTTTTTTTTACATAATTCATGAGAGCGTAGCTAGGCATTTTGAAAAGTTGAAAAAATATATTTTTTTTACAAATTTCATGAAAGCGTTGCTAGGCATTTTAAAATGTTGAAAAAATATATTTTTTTACAAAACTCATGAAAGCGTTGCTAGGCATTTTGAAATGTTGAAAAAATATATTTTTTTTACAAAACTCATGAAAGCGTGGCTAAGGATTTTGAAATGTTGAAAAAATATATTTGTTCACATTATTCATAACAGCGTTGCAAGGCATTTTGAAATGTTGAATAAATATATTTTTTTCGCACAATTATTGAAACCGTTGCTAGGCATTTTAAAATGTTGAAAAAATATATTTTTTTTACAAAATTCATGAAAGCGTTGCTAGGCATTTTGAAATGTTGAAAAAATATATTTTTTTTACAAAACTCATGAAAGCGTTGCTAGGCATTTTGAAATGTTGAAAAAATATATTTTTTTCACATTATTCATAACAGCGTGCTAGGCATTTTGAAATGTTGAAAAAATATATTTTTTTCACAAAATTCATGAAAGCGTTCCTAGGCATTTTGAAATGTTGAAAAAATATATTTTTTCACACAATTATTGAAAGCGTGGCCTAGCATTTTAAAACATTGATAAATTATTTTTTTTTTTACAAAATTCATGAAAGGGTTGCTAGGCATTTTAAAATGTTGAAAAAATATATTTTTTTTACAAAACTCATGAAAGCGTTGCTAGGCATTTTGAAATGTTAAAAAAATATGTTTTTTTACAAAACTCATGACAGCGTTGCTAGGCATTTTGAAATGTTGAAAAAATATATTTTCTTCACAAAAATTCATGAAAGCGTTGCTATGCATTTTGAAATGTTAAAAAAAATATATTTTTTTACAAAATTCATGAAAGCGTTGCTAGGCATTTTGAAAAGTTCAAAAAATATATTTTTTTCACATTATTCATAACAGCGTTGCTAAGCATTTTGAAATGTTGAAAAAATATACTTTTTTCACACAATTATTAAAAGCGTGGCTTAGCATTTTAAAATATTAAAAAAAAATATATTTTTTTTTACAAAATTCATGAAAGGGTTGCTAGGCATTTTGAAATGTTAAAAAAATATATTTTTTTTACAAAACTCATGACAGCGTTGCTAGGCATTTTGAATTGTTGAAAAAATATATTTTCTTCACAAAAATTCATGAAAGCGTTGCTATGCATTTTGAAATGTTAAAAAAAATATATTTTTTTACAAAATTCATGAAAGCGTTGCTAGGCATTTTGAAAAGTCGCAAAAATTGACTTTTTATTACAAAATTCGTGAAAGCGTTGCTAAGCAATTTGAAATGTTGAAAAAATAAATTGTTTTCACAATATTCATAAAAGCATTGCTAGGCATTTTAGAATGTGGAAAAATGATATTTTGTTTACCAAATTTATGAAAGCGTTGCTAGGCATTTTGAAATGTGGAAAAATTATATTTTTTTTACAAAATTCATGAAAACGTTGCTAGGCATTTTGAAAAGTTGAAAAATTATACTTTTTATTACAATATTCGTGAAAGCGTTGCTAAGCAATTTGAAATGTTGAAAAAATAAATTTTTTTCACAATATTCATAAAAGCATTGCTAGGCATTTTGGAATGTGGAAAAATGATTTTTTGTTTACCAAATTTATGAAAGCGTTGCTAGACATTTTGAAATATTGAAAAAATATATTTTTTTACATGATTCATGAAAGCGTGGCTAGGCATTTTGAAATGTTGAAAAAATATATTTTTTTCGCATTATTCATAACAGCGTTGCTAGGCTTTTTGAAAGGTTGAAAAAATATATTTTTTTACAAAATTCATGAAAGCGTTGCTAGGCATTTTGAAAAGTCGCAAAAATATACTTTTTATTACAAAATTCGTGAAAGCGTTGCTAAGCAATTTGAAATGTTGAAAAAATAAATTGTTTTCACAATATTCATAAAAGCATTCCTAGGCATTTTGGAATGTGGAAAAATGATATTTTGTTTACCAAATTTATGAAAGCGTTACTAAACATTTTGAAATGTTGGAAAAATATATTTTTTTTACAAAATTCATGAAAGCGTGGCTAGGCATTTTGAAAAGTTGAAAAAATATACTTTTGATTACAAAATTCGTGATAGCGTTGCTAAGCAATTTGAAATGTTGAAAAAATATATATTTTTTTTTATTCATAACAGCGTTGCTAGGCATTTTGAAATGTTGAAAAAACATATTTTTTTCACGCAATTATTGAAAGCGTTGCTGGGCATTTTGAAATGTTGACAAAATATATTTTCTTTACAAAATTCATGAAAGCGTTGCTAGGCATTTTGAAATGTTGAAAAAATATATTTTTTTTACAAAACTCATGAAAACGTTGCTAGGCATTTTCAAATGTTGAAAAAATATATTTTTTTTACAAAATTCATGAAAGCGTTGCTAGGCATTTTAAAATGTTGAAAACATATATTCTTTTACAAAACTCATGAAAGCGTTGCTAGGCATTTTGAAATGTTGAAAAAATAATTTTTTTTACAAAACTCATGAAAGCGTTGCTAGGCAGTTTGAAATGTTGAAAAAATATATTTTTTCACATTATTCATAACAGCGTTGCAAGGCATTTTGAAATGTTGAACAAATATATTTTTTCACACAATTATTGAAACCGTTGCTAGGCATTTTGAAATGTTTAAAAAATATATTTTTTTTTTACATAATTCATGAGAGCGTTGCTAGGCATTTTGAAATGTTGAAAAAATATATTTTTTTTACAAAACTCATGAAAGCGTTGCTAGGCATTTTGAAATGTTGAAAAAATATATTTTTTCACACAATTATTGAAAGCGTGGCCTAGCATTTTAAAACATTGAAAAATTATTTTTTTTTTTTACAAAATTCATGAAAGGGTTGGTAGGCATTTTAAAATGTTGAAAAAATATATTTTTTTTACAAAACTCATGAAAGCGTTGCTAGGCATTTTGAAATGTTAAAAAAATATGTTTTTTTACAAAACTCATGACAGCGTTGCTAGGCATTTTGAAATGTTGAAAAAATATATTTTTTTCACAAAAATTCATGAAAGCGTTGCTAGGCATTTTGAAATGTTAAAAAAATATATATTTTTACAAATTCATGAAAGCGTTGCTAGGCATTTTGAAATGTTGAAAAAATAAATTATTTTCACAATATTCATAAAAGCATTGCTAGGCATTTTGGAATGTGGAAAAATGATATTTTGTTTACCAAATTTATGAAAGCGTTGCTAGGCATTTTGAAATGTTAAAAAAATATATTTTTATTTTACAAAATAATTGAAAGCGTTGCTAGGCATTTTGAAATGTGGAAAAATTATATTTTTTTTACAAAATTCATGAAAACGTTGCTAAGCAATTTGAAATGTTGAAAAAATAAATTTTTTTCACAATATTCATAAAAGCATTGCTAGGCATTTTGGAATGTGGAAAAATGATATTTTGTTTACCAAATTTATGAAAGCGTTGCTAGACATTTTGAAATATTGAAAAAATATATTTTTTTACATAATTCATGAAAGCGTGGCTAGGCATTTTGAAAAGTTCAAAAAATATATTTTTTTCACATTATTCATAACAGCGTTGCTAAGCATTTTGAAATGTTGAAAAAATATACTTTTTTCACACAATTATTAAAAGCGTGGCTTAGCATTTTAAAATATTAAAAAAAATATATTTTTTTTTTACAAAATTCATGAAAGGGTTGCTAGGCATTTTGAAATGTTAAAAAAATATATTTTTTTTACAAAACTCATGACAGCATTGCTAGGCATTTTGAATTGTTGAAAAAATATATTTTTTTCACAAAAATTCATGAAAGCGTTGCTATGCATTTTGAAATGTTAAAAAAAATATATTTTTTTACAAAATTCATGAAAGCGTTGCTAGGCATTTTGAAAAGTCGCAAAAATAGACTTTTTATTACAAAATTCGTGAAAGCGTTGCTAAGCAATTTGAAATGTTGAAAAAATAAATTTTTTTCACAATATTCATAAAAGCATTGCTAGGCATTTTGGAATGTGGAAAAATGATATTTTGTTTACCAAATTTATGAAAGCGTTGCTAGACATTTTGAAATATTGATAAAATATATTTTTTTACATGATTCATGAAAGCGTGGCTAGGCATTTTGAAATGTTGAAAAAATATATTTTTTTCACATTATTCATAACAGCGTTGCTAAGCAATTTGAAATGTTGAAAAAATAAATTATTTTCACAATATTCATAAAAGCATTGCTAGGCATTTTGGAATGTGGAAAAATGATATTTTGTTTACCAAATTCATGAAAGCGTTGCTAGGCATTTTGAAAAGTCGCAAAAATAGACTTTTTATTACAAAATTCGTGAAAGCGTTGCTAAGCAATTTGAATTGTTGAAAAAATAAATTATTTTCACAATATTCATAAAAGCATTGCTAGGCATTTTGAAATGTGGAAAAATTATATTTTTTTTACAAAATTCATGAAAACGAAGCTAGGCATTTTGAAAAGTTGAAAAATTATAGTTTTTATTACAAAATTCGTGAAAGCGTTGCTAAGCAATTTGAAATGTTGAAAAAATAAATTTTTTTCACAATATTCATAAAAGCATTGCTAGGCATTTTGGAATTTGGAAAAATGATATTTTGTTTACCAAATTTATGAAAGCGTTGCTAGACATTTTGAAATATTGAAAAAATATATTTTTTTACATGATTCATGAAAGCGTGGCTAGGCATTTTGAAATGTTGAAAAAATATAATTTTTTCACATTATTCATAACAGCGTTGCTAAGCAATTTGAAATGTTGAAAAAATAAATTATTTTCACAATATTCATAAAAGCATTGCTAGGCATTTTGGAATGTGGAAAAATGATATTTTGTTTACCAAATTTATGAAAGCGTTGCTAGGCATTTTGAAATGTGGAAAAATTATATTTTTTTTACAAAATTCATGAAAGCGTTGCTAGGCATTTTGAAAAGTCGCAAAAATATACTTTTTATTACAAAATTCGTGAAAGCGTTGCTAAGCAATTTGAAATGTTGAAAAAATAAATTATTTTCACAATATTCATAAAAGCATTGCTAGGCATTTTGGAATGTGGAAAAATGATATTTTGTTTACCAAATTTATGAAAGCGTTACTAAACATTTTGAAATGTTGGAAAAATATATTTTTTTTACAAAATTCATGAAAGCGTGGCTAGGCATTTTGAAAAGTTGAAAAAATATACTTTTGATTACAAAATTCGTGATAGCGTTGCTAAGCAATTTGAAATGTTGAAAAAATATATATTTTTTTTTATTCATAACAGCGTTGCTAGGCATTTTGAAATGTTGAAAAAACATATTTTTTTCACGCAATTATTGAAAGCGTTGCTGGGCATTTTGAAATGTTGAAAAAATATATTTTCTTTACAAAATTCATGAAAGCGTTGCTAGGCATTTTGAAATGTTGAAAAAATATATTTTTTTTACAAAACTCATGAAAGCGTGGCTAAGGATTTTGAAATGTTGAAAAAATATATTTGTTCACATTATTCATAACAGCGTTGCAAGGCATTTTGAAATGTTGAATAAATATATTTTTTTCACACAATTATTGAAACCGTTGCTAGGCATTTTAAAATGTTGAAAAAATATATTTTTTTTACAAAATTCATGAAAGCGTTGCTAGGCATTTTGAAATGTTGAAAAAATATATTTTTTTTACAAAACTCATGAAAGCGTTGCTAGGCATTTTGAAATGTTGAAAAAATATATTTTTTTCACATTATTCATAACAGCGTGCTAGGCATTTTGAAATGTTGAAAAAATATATTTTTTTCACAAAATTCATGAAAGCGTTCCTAGGCATTTTGAAATGTTGAAAAAATATATTTTTTCACACAATTATTGAAAGCGTGGCCTAGCATTTTAAAACATTGATAAATTATTTTTTTTTTTACAAAATTCATGAAAGGGTTGCTAGGCATTTTAAAATGTTGAAAAAATATATTTTTTTTACAAAACTCATGAAAGCGTTGCTAGGCATTTTGAAATGTTAAAAAAATATGTTTTTTTACAAAACTCATGACAGCGTTGCTAGGCATTTTGAAATGTTGAAAAAATATATTTTCTTCACAAAAATTCATGAAAGCGTTGCTATGCATTTTGAAATGTTAAAAAAAATATATTTTTTTACAAAATTCATGAAAGCGTTGCTAGGCATTTTGAAAAGTTCAAAAAATATATTTTTTTCACATTATTCATAACAGCGTTGCTAAGCATTTTGAAATGTTGAAAAAATATACTTTTTTCACACAATTATTAAAAGCGTGGCTTAGCATTTTAAAATATTAAAAAAAAATATATTTTTTTTTACAAAATTCATGAAAGGGTTGCTAGGCATTTTGAAATGTTAAAAAAATATATTTTTTTTACAAAACTCATGACAGCGTTGCTAGGCATTTTGAATTGTTGAAAAAATATATTTTCTTCACAAAAATTCATGAAAGCGTTGCTATGCATTTTGAAATGTTAAAAAAAATATATTTTTTTACAAAATTCATGAAAGCGTTGCTAGGCATTTTGAAAAGTCGCAAAAATTGACTTTTTATTACAAAATTCGTGAAAGCGTTGCTAAGCAATTTGAAATGTTGAAAAAATAAATTGTTTTCACAATATTCATAAAAGCATTGCTAGGCATTTTAGAATGTGGAAAAATGATATTTTGTTTACCAAATTTATGAAAGCGTTGCTAGGCATTTTGAAATGTGGAAAAATTATATTTTTTTTACAAAATTCATGAAAACGTTGCTAGGCATTTTGAAAAGTTGAAAAATTATACTTTTTATTACAATATTCGTGAAAGCGTTGCTAAGCAATTTGAAATGTTGAAAAAATAAATTTTTTTCACAATATTCATAAAAGCATTGCTAGGCATTTTGGAATGTGGAAAAATGATTTTTTGTTTACCAAATTTATGAAAGCGTTGCTAGACATTTTGAAATATTGAAAAAATATATTTTTTTACATGATTCATGAAAGCGTGGCTAGGCATTTTGAAATGTTGAAAAAATATATTTTTTTCGCATTATTCATAACAGCGTTGCTAGGCTTTTTGAAAGGTTGAAAAAATATATTTTTTTACAAAATTCATGAAAGCGTTGCTAGGCATTTTGAAAAGTCGCAAAAATATACTTTTTATTACAAAATTCGTGAAAGCGTTGCTAAGCAATTTGAAATGTTGAAAAAATAAATTGTTTTCACAATATTCATAAAAGCATTCCTAGGCATTTTGGAATGTGGAAAAATGATATTTTGTTTACCAAATTTATGAAAGCGTTACTAAACATTTTGAAATGTTGGAAAAATATATTTTTTTTACAAAATTCATGAAAGCGTGGCTAGGCATTTTGAAAAGTTGAAAAAATATACTTTTGATTACAAAATTCGTGATAGCGTTGCTAAGCAATTTGAAATGTTGAAAAAATATATATTTTTTTTTATTCATAACAGCGTTGCTAGGCATTTTGAAATGTTGAAAAAACATATTTTTTTCACGCAATTATTGAAAGCGTTGCTGGGCATTTTGAAATGTTGAAAAAATATATTTTCTTTACAAAATTCATGAAAGCGTTGCTAGGCATTTTGAAATGTTGAAAAAATATATTTTTTTTACAAAACTCATGAAAACGTTGCTAGGCATTTTGAAATGTTGAAAAAATATATTTTTTTTACAAAATTCATGAAAGCGTTGCTAGGCATTTTAAAATGTTGAAAACATATATTCTTTTACAAAACTCATGAAAGCGTTGCTAGGCATTTTGAAATGTTGAAAAAATAATTTTTTTTACAAAACTCATGAAAGCGTTGCTAGGCAGTTTGAAATGTTGAAAAAATATATTTTTTCACATTATTCATAACAGCGTTGCAAGGCATTTTGAAATGTTGAACAAATATATTTTTTCACACAATTATTGAAACCGTTGCTAGGCATTTTGAAATGTTTAAAAAATATATTTTTTTTTTACATAATTCATGAGAGCGTTGCTAGGCATTTTGAAATGTTGAAAAAATATATTTTTTTTACAAATTTCATGAGAGCGTTGCTAGGCATTTTAAAATGTTGAAAAAATATATTTTTTTACAAAACTCATGAAAGCGTTGCTAGGCATTTTGAAATGTTGAAAAAATATATTTTTTTTACAAAACTCATGAAAGCGTGGCTAAGGATTTTGAAATGTTGAAAAAATATATTTTTTCACATTATTCATAACAGCGTTGCAAGGCATTTTGAAATGTTGAATAAATATATTTTTTTCACACAATTATTGAAACCGTTGCTAGGCATTTTAAAATGTTGAAAAAATATATTTTTTTTACAAAATTCATGAAAGCGTTGCTAGGCATTTTGAAATGTTGAAAAAATATATTTTTTTTACAAAACTCATGAAAGCGTTGCTAGGCATTTTGAAATGTTGAAAAAATATATTTTTTCACACAATTATTGAAAGCGTGGCCTAGCATTTTAAAACATTGAAAAATTATTTTTTTTTTTTACAAAATTCATGAAAGGGTTGGTAGGCATTTTAAAATGTTGAAAAAATATATTTTTTTTACAAAACTCATGAAAGCGTTGCTAGGCATTTTGAAATGTTAAAAAAATATGTTTTTTTACAAAACTCATGACAGCGTTGCTAGGCATTTTGAAATGTTGAAAAAATATATTTTTTTCACAAAAATTCATGAAAGCGTTGCTAGGCATTTTGAAATGTTAAAAAAATATATATTTTTACAAATTCATGAAAGCGTTGCTAGGCATTTTGAAATGTTGAAAAAATAAATTATTTTCACAATATTCATAAAAGCATTGCTAGGCATTTTGGAATGTGGAAAAATGATATTTTGTTTACCAAATTTATGAAAGCGTTGCTAGGCATTTTGAAATGTTAAAAAAATATATTTTTATTTTACAAAATAATTGAAAGCGTTGCTAGGCATTTTGAAATGTGGAAAAATTATATTTTTTTTACAAAATTCATGAAAACGTTGCTAAGCAATTTGAAATGTTGAAAAAATAAATTTTTTTCACAATATTCATAAAAGCATTGCTAGGCATTTTGGAATGTGGAAAAATGATATTTTGTTTACCAAATTTATGAAAGCGTTGCTAGACATTTTGAAATATTGAAAAAATATATTTTTTTACATAATTCATGAAAGCGTGGCTAGGCATTTTGAAAAGTTCAAAAAATATATTTTTTTCACATTATTCATAACAGCGTTGCTAAGCATTTTGAAATGTTGAAAAAATATACTTTTTTCACACAATTATTAAAAGCGTGGCTTAGCATTTTAAAATATTAAAAAAAAATATATTTTTTTTTTACAAAATTCATGAAAGGGTTGCTAGGCATTTTGAAATGTTAAAAAAATATATTTTTTTTACAAAACTCATGACAGCATTGCTAGGCATTTTGAATTGTTGAAAAAATATATTTTTTTCACAAAAATTCATGAAAGCGTTGCTATGCATTTTGAAATGTTAAAAAAAATATATTTTTTTACAAAATTCATGAAAGCGTTGCTAGGCATTTTGAAAAGTCGCAAAAATAGACTTTTTATTACAAAATTCGTGAAAGCGTTGCTAAGCAATTTGAAATGTTGAAAAAATAAATTTTTTTCACAATATTCATAAAAGCATTGCTAGGCATTTTGGAATGTGGAAAAATGATATTTTGTTTACCAAATTTATGAAAGCGTTGCTAGACATTTTGAAATATTGATAAAATATATTTTTTTACATGATTCATGAAAGCGTGGCTAGGCATTTTGAAATGTTGAAAAAATATATTTTTTTCACATTATTCATAACAGCGTTGCTAAGCAATTTGAAATGTTGAAAAAATAAATTATTTTCACAATATTCATAAAAGCATTGCTAGGCATTTTGGAATGTGGAAAAATGATATTTTGTTTACCAAATTCATGAAAGCGTTGCTAGGCATTTTGAAAAGTCGCAAAAATAGACTTTTTATTACAAAATTCGTGAAAGCGTTGCTAAGCAATTTGAATTGTTGAAAAAATAAATTATTTTCACAATATTCATAAAAGCATTGCTAGGCATTTTGGAATGTGGAAAAATGATATTTTGTTTACCAAATTTATGAAAGCGTTGCTAGGCATTTTGAAATGTGGAAAAATTATATTTTTTTTACAAAATTCATGAAAACGAAGCTAGGCATTTTGAAAAGTTGAAAAATTATAGTTTTTATTACAAAATTCGTGAAAGCGTTGCTAAGCAATTTGAAATGTTGAAAAAATAAATTTTTTTCACAATATTCATAAAAGCATTGCTAGGCATTTTGGAATTTGGAAAAATGATATTTTGTTTACCAAATTTATGAAAGCGTTGCTAGACATTTTGAAATATTGAAAAAATATATTTTTTTACATGATTCATGAAAGCGTGGCTAGGCATTTTGAAATGTTGAAAAAATATAATTTTTTCACATTATTCATAACAGCGTTGCTAAGCAATTTGAAATGTTGAAAAAATAAATTATTTTCACAATATTCATAAAAGCATTGCTAGGCATTTTGGAATGTGGAAAAATGATATTTTGTTTACCAAATTTATGAAAGCGTTGCTAGGCATTTTGAAATGTGGAAAAATTATATTTTTTTTACAAAATTCATGAAAGCGTTGCTAGGCATTTTGAAAAGTCGCAAAAATATACTTTTTATTACAAAATTCGTGAAAGCGTTGCTAAGCAATTTGAAATGTTGAAAAAATAAATTATTTTCACAATATTCATAAAAGCATTGCTAGGCATTTTGGAATGTGGAAAAATGATATTTTGTTTACCAAATTTATGAAAGCGTTACTAAACATTTTGAAATGTTGGAAAAATATATTTTTTTTACAAAACTCATGAAAGCGTTGCTAGGCATTTTGAAATGTTGAAAAAATATATTTTTTTCACATTATTCATAACAGCGTGCTAGGCATTTTGAAATGTTGAAAAAATATATTTTTTTAACAAAATTCATGAAAGCGTTGCTAGGCATTTTGAAATGTTGAAAAAATATACTTGTTTTACAAAATTCGTGAAAGCGTTGCTAGGCAATATGAAATGTTGAAAAAATAAATTTTTTTCAGAATATTCTTAAAAGCGTTACTAGGCATTTTGAAATGTGGAAAAATTATATTTTGTTTACCAAATTCATGAAAGCGTTGCTAGACATTTTGAAATGTTGTAAAAATATATATATATTTTTTTATTCATAACAGCGTTGCTAGGCATTTTGAAATGTTGAAAAAATATATTTTTTTTTACAAAATTCATGAAAGCGTTGCTAGTCATTTTGAAATGTTGAAAAAATATTTTTTTTTTTTTTTACAAAATTCATGAAAGCGTTGCTAGGCATTTTAAAATGTTAAAATAATTAATTTTTTTTACAAAACTTATGAAAGCGTTGAAGCGTTGCTAGGCATTTTGAAATGTTGAAAAAATATATCATAGGTTAGATGTTCATTAAACACATCAAAAAAATTGTATAACGTTAAAAATATATTTCCTACATATTAAATCATTAACACAATAAACAACAAAATATATAATATTTTTAAACGTATTTCTTTACATCGTTTAGCACTTTTTGTTGTTGTGTTTAGAGTAGGTGGAGTTAGGCAAGGTAAAATGTACCAAAAGTTAGGTTACCTAATGTTAGATCAGGTTTAATGGTTACTATGTGTTAGCAACACAATTCAACAACTACATTCATAACAACGCATTTTATAACCTGTATATCAAATAAAGGTATGGAAATATTGGCATAGATTACTGAAATATCTAATCAATACTGTACACAAAGAAATTATATTTTCTACAAACATTTCCGAAATAAATGTTGGAAAATATTTCGATAAAACTAGGTACAATCAATACAAATATGTTAATTATTAGCCAAACTAAACTGTCAATGAATAAAAAATATAATATATGTGTGATAGTATGTGCATTGAGTGGCTTTACCCAGAAACAGCGACAAAACTAGAATTTTGTTAGAAACCTGAAAATGTAAATGTGTATTGCAAAATCATTAAGCTGTAGAAGTTTTTTTCACAAATAAGACAGATGATTTCTGGCAATTAATTTCAAAACAAATGAATAATGCAAGTTGGCACTGACTCATAGCGACTTTTAATTAGATTTCATTACGAGTACACTGGTTTAAAGAACTGATTTCGCAATAATGTAAAGAAACACAGTTGTATAAATATTTGTTCAGATATTATTAATTTCTAAATTAATATAGTTTATGGCATAAATAATTAATTTCAGTAAACAATTCAGAGCATTGTATTTTAATGTAATACTTTTTGCAAACTCCAGGCTAGAGTCTACTAACGTTTAAGCGAAAGCTTAATACTAATAACACAAATCTTAAGACTTGTGCCCGATTATCATCTTGCCCATTAGGTCCGCTCAGGCCGTCCCCTCTCTCTCATATATATATATATATATATATATATATATATATATATATATATATATATATATATATATATATATATATATCATTTTTTCTGTTCATAATTAAGAACTATCAAATTAGCTCCTTTCAATGCCTGAATAAATTTTAGGCGACATAATAATTGTGTATCAATTTAATTTTTAGTAGCCGAGTCGTCATTCTTATTACCATTAACTGCAAAGAATTCCCTGTAACTTACGTAGCGAATACACACCATTGGTCAGCACATTTATAATACAATTATTTACAAACATTTATTCGGCTTACAGTTAAGAGTTTACAAATTACCATCAGAAATTGCTTAGTAATAGTCTTACAGTCAAATACTGCTAACTCGTCACCACCGACATGACGTATTCAATTATGGAAATATGAATCTATATTCTTTATATTTTTCATACTTGCTGTAATATATAGTTTTAAACATCATATATCTGAAGTTTAGTGTTTAACATATTCGCAGGATTGTTTCTGTTAAGTTTGGTCTAGATACATCCACAGTGCCCCACCCCAGATGCCTAGGATGGTTCAAACACAGTTGTATATATGGTTGTATATATGTAAGTGTGTTGTAGTCACTCTAAACTATCTTAAAGACCACATTTAGACCATTGTTTAATGTCTATAAAACATATCACACCTAAACTATCTTAAAGATCACATACAAACTATTGTTAAACGTCTGCAAAACAGATAACATCTAAACTATCTTAAAGACCACATTTAGACTATTGTTTAACGTCTGTAAAACAGATAACATCTAAACTATCATAAAGACCACATTTAGACTATTGTTTAACGTCTGTAAAACAGATAACATCTAAACTATCTTAAATGTCACATTTAGACTATTTTTTAACGTCTGCAAAACAGATAACATATAAACTATCTTAAAGACCACATTTAGACTATTGTTTAACGTCAGTTAAACGGTCAGATCACACCTAAACTATCTTAAGGAGTACAATTAAACTATTGTGTAACGTCTGTAATACAGGTCATATGCGAAACCATTTGGACGTTCTGTTTACTCAATTTTATGTGATGGAATTAGCTCGCAGTATTTAGTGGCTAAATTGAACAAATTTATTACAAGTAATAAATTTGTACAACCTTTATCTTCAATTATGGGAATTGAAATAACTCACAATTATTAATGAAAAGAAAATGTTATTTCTTTAATGAAAAAAACCTAGTATAATTCATATCAAAATATTTCCTCCGAGTATGATTTCCTCGAATAATGGGATACATACGTCATTAATAATAATATTGTTATACATCCGAAAATATTCTAAGTGATGTGATATTTAATTTGTTTTAACAAAGAATAGGAGTTTAACCTCCTGTTTAAAGGAGATTATACTTCTATAAATATCTTAAAGCAGTCGTAAACATGTAATTAGGTACTCTCATCGTAAATAATAATTAATTATATGCAAATATTTATTATCAGAACACCGTTGTACTTCTGGTTAACATAGGCCAGATTAAAAATAAATCTGTTTCCAAGGAAAATAATGTTAAAAATACCAATTGTTAGAGTTTTTCAAAATCCGTGACCGATGAACAACAGTGAAACCTGGCAAATAAATCTCACCATATCTTATACGTTTCAATACTGTGCTGCATTATATGATGAAGCCACAGCACCTATACAGAAATTATACCTTCTATACAAAATTATTCCCTCGTCATAGCACATTCCGTATGAACAGACATTATCGTGGCAACAGATTCGTGAAAATTGTGGAATGGCGGAACTTGACACTGACAGATGAAGTAACTTAAACGAGCTGAAATTATAATGTCGACTATTGGAACAGTATATATAGTACCCCATACTTTATGACGAGTCTTTGTGATACTTCTTACCTACTTTATAGTTGAATAAACATTTGACACGCTGATTATGGGCCAGGTTGAACTGGGAACATAAATAGATAAAGGAGTCAGCTAACATAGCTAATGTAATGAGAATTCTTACCCCATCCCTTCCTCCAGTCGTAGTAAATCGAACGATATTTAGCTTTAAAACCAGTGTCGCTGTCACGACATTTTCTACTTTCGTATATATTTACTATAAGGAAATATAACTATAAGATAGTTTAACTGTGGAATTCGTTCCTCAAAATAACAAGATATACGTATCGCAGATACTATGCTTGCTTGAAATAGAGACAAAACATAAAATCAATATAGGCTAATATTTGTTGGTCGCCTTGTACTATAAACACTATAATAAATGTGAACATTTTTGAACGCATGAAAAATGAGATGCTTTATTTATAAAAATCATACATAAAAACATTACAACGTAATACAAAATACATAAAATAATACATACAAATGGAAAAAACAGGTAAACATTACGGAAATAAACAATATAAATTTATAAAACAATGTAAAATCTTATACTAACATAATACTATACAAATGAAAACAATGTTAATCCTATACTCTTTTTTGCCTAGACGTTTTCTCCAAGTCTAGTCCGCCAGTGGATAGCTCCATGCCTCAGTTTCAGGTGAAGACGTCAGATGTTTGGTTCCACAACGTGTTCTTCTAAGGTTGATGTTCCTCTTATGTTAGACGTAGGAATTTCTGTAATGGTAAGTGATTTCTTATAACTGTATGTATACTTATAGTATATAAAATTATTGTAAATATGTTTCAACATTTCAAAAACAATTAATGAAACGTATGATACCTACCTATACTTACGTATTTGGTGTTGAAATAATTATGTTAAAACATTTTAAAAATCGGAAATTTCTTTTTGTAACTAAAATCTAGTTAGATAATGTCCTTGTAAATAATATCCAACAGTGGGAATTTAGTAGCATAAAACCGTTGTTGATGTTTTCACCTTAGGCCGTAATAACAATAAGTTCGTTTCTCAGAAACATATATTAGGATAAATATTTGTGGGTTATATTGTACGTATTAATAAACCACAATCAAACAGAGGCAGAAAAACTTGGAGCCCTCTTAACTTTGTGATGTACTATAACTTGAAGTATAAGGTATAATACTATACCATCTATATAGTATCATTCCTACGTTGTAGTACATTACTTACAAACAGACATTATTGCCTCTAAAGATTAGCGATTTCTTTACTACGTCAGTTTTCTCACTGACATGCCCCTCATGTTAGATAGGAATTTATCAGAAATCATTTTTCAATGTTGAGTGACCTATCACTCATTATCATTTGCGTCTATTCAAAATTGGATGTTTATCACTCTAAGACATGTATAAAAGTAAATATTAGAAAACAGTAGCATAAGTAATACATATAATTTTTATTTTTAAAGTATTGTAGACCCTCAAAACGTTTTTGTAAAACTAAATCCTATCTTAATATGAATGTAGTTGTAAATAAAGAGAAGTTTAAAATTGATACACTTATTGAGTCCATTTGCAGCTTAGGCATAAATAGGAAATAATTTCGTTTCCCAGGAAACCTAATCGAAGAACTGATTGTTACGGATTTATTTACTTGATTGAAATATATTAAATCTAATTTAGTATTATATATTATACAATATACATGTTCACACATTTTTATTAGAGCCTTTGATATTTCAGACCAAATAAACTCTTTCAATGATCTATTTGCTCACAAACAAAATGTATAACATGTAACTTCCCTAAATAAAAAAAGTATTCTTTGTACCAGAACGGAACTAGCCGGTTTCTGGTAGGAAATCCTGCTATAATCAAAAGTTTTTGCTTGATGCATTACTATGAAAAAGTAAGGATGTGTTTTGTAACCACTGCGTTGTACCGAAACAAGGTTAGAGTTTCAGGAGGCAGTGAAACTAAGACGAACGAAAGAAAGAATCATTAAATAAAAAATGTTCGACTAAGCCGTAGTAATTCACCGTTTGATATTATGTGGGTTAGGATGAGGCGTATATATTCTCAAACTGCCTAATGTTTATTTCTTGTGCTAGAGGGTTACACAATCATCTTCTCTCTCCAAAAGTTTGTACTTATTTTAGATGCCAGGTACCCACTTTAGCTCTTTGTTTCAACAAGGTAACTTACAGTAGCCTCGCTCCAATATTCGAAGAAACATTGAAACTATGTTACGATAAAACCTTCAATATTTTCTTTCAGTGGATTCTAAGTAGTTTTGGAATATCAAGGAACGGCAAAACTCAAACTTAAGAAGATTTTCTTCTCACCTAGTTTATAAGAAGGGAGAGACATGGAAGCATCTCGTTTACTCCCAAGACCACACAAGGTTGCTCTACAAGCTCCGATTCACCGCATCAGTCTTCCTAACTCATGCAAGGGCCCTCCATATGATTAACTTATAGTGGCTGACTATAGCACCAATGTCCCTACTCAGTACTCGATGAACACGAGTGCGACTTGTTTATGTAACCCTTGAAGTAAGTACTATTACAAGTCTGCGCGATGTCAAATGGTGCAGAAGGCCAAATGTTGTCTTACATTATAGTTTATTACGCCGTAAGCTAGTATAGCTATCATATGGTTCAAAGAATAAAAACGTATTGTGAATATAAATATTACAGTCAGGTAAAACCTAAACTAAAAATAAATATCATCACGTGCTCAGTGCCGCATGCAAGCTAAGTCAACCCAAGGTGTTGCAAACTGTTTTTTTATATTATACAGGTTAGGATGATAGATAGATATTCTCAGACTGCTTATCATTTAGATCTTGTGGTGGAGGGGTACAATATCACCATTCAACTCCCACCCCCGATTGTACCCTTTTCAAATTCCAAGCTGATAATTTAGTTGTTTGTTTCAACAAGGACACTTACAGTAGCCTCACTTTATCAATCAGAGGAATACTGAAACCTTGTCACGATACATCTCACAAATTATGTTTCAGTGAATTCCAAGCCTTCTTGGGACATCAGAGATAGAAGAGGTTGACGCCCTCAAACTTGTGGCTCTCTTCTGTCCCAGTCACAAGAAAATCCTGCTACATTCAGTATAAAACCGAATAAACATTGTAATGGAGACGCATCAGGAAGGGAGCTACATGCCAGCATCTCTTTACTCCCAAGATCAGGCGACGTTGCTCTTTTCCGAACTACAAGGGAACTCGACTATCTACAATTTCCTCTCCATTTCCAAACGCATACAAGTACCCTTTATGTGATACATTTAGAATGGATGAGTTAGCTATTAATATTACCACCCAGTATCCAACGAACATGAATGGGACATGCTTATTTATCCCTTGACGTACTACTAATATTCTGCGCGACGCCAAATTATACAGAAGGCTTGGATTTTTGTTTTACATTTTAGTTCCATAGGGAGTTAATCAGTATACCTATCATCCGCTTCGAAGATATAAAGACACGTTGTGAATATACATAGCATTACAGTAGGAAAAAATCTTTGTGATAAATGAAACTAAACAAATACATCACTACCGCAGCGTCGCCTACAAGGAGTGGACATACCTCTAATCGAGAGGATAAAGAGTAACTATTACACAAGTTAGAAGTATTACCTATTAAACCTTTTTTTGAAGTGAAAGTAATTAGAAAAGTTTTAAATAAGAAGAGGCAATTAAATATATATCGTCTTCAATGAACTATAATTAGGAAGAAATTATCCCACGCACAGGCAAGGACTCATACTTCCCTAATTGTAAGGTGTATAGGTGTTTTATTAAGTAATATTTTATTAAGTAGGATAGTTTTCTATGTACGCAAACGTACTATTTAATCAAATTAATTATTTTAAATAATTCTAGTAAAGGATATTAATTCACACCGATATTTATGTATTATATATTTTTCTAAACATTGCCAACTATCTTCCAATAAATCTATTAACGATAGCATGTAATTCAGATCTGATATTGTAAATAGGAGTTAGGTGGGAACATTTATTTGCAATAATGGAATATATTTTATTTCAATATAAGCCAGTTTAAAAGTAAATTCGATTCTAAGGAAACTAATAAAAAAAATCATAAATTGTAAGCACAATTTTGTAGGCACACACACACACATACACACACACACACACACACACACACACACACACAGTGCAATAACGATTCGTACATACGCAAAGATCTTATATATATATATATATATATATATATATATATATATATATATATATTAAATATGGTGATATGTTTTCAAGTAATATAGTTATTATATTAAAAATATTTCAAAACAAGAATACTTTTAATACATATATTATTCAAAGCTTTTCGCTGATAAAACAGTACCAGCAACTTTAGGAAAAATAATCATATATTTTTAAAATTTTCAATTTATTATATATATATATATATATATATATATGTGTGTGTGTGTGTGGTGCGCACGCGCGCGCGCGTGTGTGTGTGTGTGTGTGTGTAACCTGCTAACAATATTGATCATTTTGCAATCACACTGCCAGCCAGATACTTGTGGCAGCCGTATATGGCAGACTCATAGTAATCCATGATAATGTACCATCCGTTGACAATAATCAAAATAAAAATTATTTCAATAAGGGTAAAAAAAAAGGTTTTATTGGATTTATTCTATATTTGGAAGTTCTATGACCGTTTTGAATATTTAAAATTAATTTGTGTTGACCAAACTGTTAATGATAGCAGAATGAACGGGATGTGAATATCAAAAGTTCCTAACATTTCCGCCAGGCGGCATAGTCGCTTCACCTATATAAATTTACTATATAATTCAAAAACTTAGTCACTTTACTGCAGTCACAAACTTGTAACATTACTGGTATCCACAATGATATCAATCTTGTTATGTATGTATGTATTTGAAGGTGTCATAGAATCGATCGAAAATGTGAAAGTGGTTTTTGAGGATGCTTTGGGGAGTTGAGGATGTTGAATAATAGATGTCATTGATGCCTTTTGGATGCACTATGGCTTTATGCGGGGTGATTTGGGGTAAAGCTGTCAGAAATTAACAAAATCGCTAGACAATGCCGAATCGGAGGTTTTGAGGGTACCTCTTCCAAATAGAGAAACTGCGCATACGCTTCCAAAACGTTGACCTTCAGTACTTATAGCCATACGTAAGGTCCCCCTCTTTACCAGGAACAGTTCATCTTTGCCGCCAACGTTAGTGCAGTCGGATCATTGGAAGGCCTGACAATGTTTTCCGGTTTGGTTAATTTTTTTGTGTAGTATTGTTAATCTAAGTGTGTAAATTTCGTTATTTGTGTTTTTTGTAGACGCCGGAGCAGCGACAGAACACATGGAATGCTATAACACTGCAAACTATGTAAACTACACATTAAGGCGATCTCGACAGGTCGCATCTGGAATCATAGTAGGAATAAAATCAAACCTACGAGCAAAATATGAGGTGCTGCATGAGATGCAGGAAGCTGACAAATCTGAAAAAGTCCTGATTAGAGTGTGGAAAAACTTCGAGCAGTATATCATTGTGAATTTGTACAACCCACCTGGTAACGTCCTACCCACACTTTTGATAGAGACAACATTGCAACCAAACAGTATCATTGTCGGAGATTTCAACAGCGCCTCCACAAGATGGGGCTACGGTGTAACAAATCGTGCCGGAGAAAAAGTAGAAGATTTAATTGATGATAACTTACTGGATGTTGTAGTGACGCCACCTACCTTCCTTGCATTTTCTGGTAGTAGCAGCCGATCAGACCTAGTCCTCGTAGACCCACATATAGCCCAAAAAACTAAGGTAAAGCTACTCGATGATGCTGCGGGCTGCGGCCATAGGTCGATACTCATCCGAACAGCCATGGATAAGAATGGCAAGGTTATGCCTAGGCTCCCTAGGTGGAATTTTAAGAAAGCAAACTGGCTCAAATACCGCAACCTAACTGACGAGGCATTACTGAAGGATATAAACTGGAAATCACTGGAAACAGCGGTGGACAGCATGAATAAAGCGATACTTAAATGTGCATCCTTATCAATACCTAGAGGGCAGGTTAAAACATACAAAGCTTTCTGGAACAAGAAACTTACTGCTTTAAGGACAGCCAGAAACAATGCAAGAAGAAAAGCAGAACAATCGAAACACCTATCAGACTGCATCGATCTGAGGAAATCGCAAGCTCACCTCCATAGAGAGATCAAGGAGGCAAAAAGGAATAGTTTTCGCAACTTTCTTACCACCTTGGATTACAGAAAGGACGGTCTAAAAGCTCACCGCTTTATCTCACGTCTAAACAACGACGCCATCCCGAAAGGACAGGAACCCTTCCAACAAGGAAACAAGGAATACACGGGCGCCAAGGATATTGCCAACCTTCTGTGCAAGCATTACTCAAAGATCAGCAGAGTAAACAAACCTAGAAGTGCATACAAAGAACTCTCAAAAGGACCGCTAATATCATGCCTTACTAAGAGAGACCATCGGATCTACTACGAGAAATTTTCCTTAGCGGAATTGGACAGAGCCTTCTCCCTCACCAAATCGAGGAGGGCTACTGGGACTGACGAAATTTTCCCGGAACTGCTCCTAAACATAAGTAAAACAGCAAAACAAGTCCTTTTGGATATTATAAACCTATCCTCGACGAGCCACGTCCCACATCAGTGGAGGAAGGGAGAAATCATCCCCATACAGAAGAAAGGCAAACCTTCCAATGATACAGCGAGCTACCGCCCTTACGAGCACCTGCAGCAAAATAACTGAGCGATTGGTTACGGAACGTCTAAATGAGTTCTTCGATTTGCATAACACCATCGATGACGCCCAAGCAGGCTTCAGATCTAAGAGAAGCACAATGGACCAAGTGGTATATTTCTCGCAATGTGTCAAGGACGGTTTTCAGCGGAAAATGTCCACATTAGCAGTGCTGATAGACCTTAAAAACGCATATGATGTGGTCTGGAGAGACCTGCTAACGCACAAAGTTGTGAAGAGTGGAATTACTGGCCACCTCTTCAAGTGGATCAAATCCTTTCTACCACAACGACAATTTCGGGTCCGTTATGACGGAGTAACATCCAGGTACAGTTTACAAAAACAGGGCCTACCACAGGGAGCGGTTCTGAGCTGTAATCTTTTCAACCTTATGATAAATGACGTCATAAAGGCAGTCAAGACTATCCCGGGAGTGGAAGCATTGTTGTATGCAGACGACCTAATATTTTGGGTCACTGGGTCCAATATAAAATCGCTGGAAGAAGCAGCCAACCAAGCTATCGCTAAGTTGATGTCGTGGACCGAAGCAAATGCAATGCAAATAAATAAGAGTAAGACGCTGTACCAACTATTCACATTATCCACAAAACGCGTGGAGATAAAGTTGCACTGCGAGGGAAGCGAGCTTTGTGAGAGTGGCATCTCAGAGTATCTAGGAATGACAATAGACAGCAAAATGACATGGCGGGCACTTATAGAAGAGCCACAAAAAGAGCTAGGATATTGAAGCGTCTCACGGCAACTTCATGGGGAGCGAGCCAGGATGTTCTGGCCACCACATACAGAACCTACGTGAGGCCTATCCTGGAGTACGGTTCGGAAGCAACCATCACCACGGCAGGCGTAACTTCTCGAAAACTGGATAAAGTTCAGAATTGCGCACTGCGGGTAATAACGGGCGCCCATAAATCAACCCCAATAGCTGCCATGGAGGCACAACTGCAGATGGAGCCTATCCATGTTAGGCGAGACAAGCTCAGTCTCTGTTTTTGGGAACGATGTAGAAAAATATACCACAGTAGATGGGGAAACTACAGGGAAGCTGCAAGTAGGCTCAAAACACAAACCCCCCCCTTGTTGTCTATAAGGAACTATATAAAAAATACAATATAGAACCAGGGAATATAGCCCCATCGACAAACCCATACCGAGTTTTCCATCACCTATCTGCGGTTAAGATGACTCTACCCGGAATCACTGAAGCAAAAATAAATTACCATCCAGAGGAGCTGAGGACAGCTGCGATAGCAACCATCAACAGCGACTACCCACCAGACGAATGGTTACATGTTTATACAGATGGCTCATCCTTGCCACAAAGTGGACACACGGGAGCAGGGTTTCATTGTACCTTATTTGAGGGATCTATCGCTGTTGGAAGTAACCAATGCAACTATGATGGCGAAGTGGCAGCTATCTTAACGGCTGCCACAGAACTCGAGAAAATAGAACCACCCGCCCAGGCAGTCTTTTTAATTGACTCAATGGCAGCAATTCTTGGTGTATCTAGTAATAGAGTGACAGACTGTAACAGAACCATGGACTGTCACCAAAAGCTAGAGACTTTGCAGGATAGGGGATGGCAAATTCACCTGCAGTGGATCCCAAGCCACGTAAACATTCAAGGCAATGAAAAAGCAGACCAACTGGCCAAGCAGGGAGCGGCACTACCACAGCCGGGCCAATCCATTACCCTCACTACAATGAAGGACCGGATAAACAGCGTATTACAGAGAAGCACTGTATCTGCTAGAACCGAAGCATCCCGAAACAAAAGCTGGGCTACCCTAATAACGGACGGTCCCATTGACGGTCGACTGCCACGACACGAGAGTGTGGCTCTCTTCCGCTTGACGACCGGACATGACTATCTGGCTGCGCACCTTCACAAGATACATGCTGTACCATCACCCGAATGCACCCTATGTGGAAGTGGCACCATGACAGCTGAACACCTTCGCACTTGCTCGTCGCTGGACCACAGTCCCACAGATGAGACAAAGGCCACAAGGATCTCTCGATTATACTGGTCAGCGCGCCGCCAAATGGCTGGACAGCCAAGGGTGGGCGTTGGCTAGTAAGTAAGTAAGTTGTTTGTCCACAAAGCCTCTTGCAACAATCTGAACCCATTGCCCTTCTTTAAGAATACTGTCCCTATTGTAAGTGATGAGACTGTTAATATGCGAAACTTTTGGTTTTCATTGCGGTTTCTCCTTCACCTGTGGTTGACATGGATTTAATCTCTTAGTTTCTTGAGATTTGCAGGGAAGTCCTCCTTTACAGTGTAGTCCAGTTTAATATCAAATTGTAGATCGCAGCGAATTAGAAGCTCTCCAACAAACAGGCTTAGGCAGGGGTCTATTTAATATTCACGTTGATGGAGAGGCGATAAAAAAAAATACTTGCAAATATTCTTCCAGTATTGCTCATGATCTGAAACCATTGACAAATATTTACTACCGTAATATTCATTCTCTTTTCCATGTGATCTGATTTTCTCTTCAGAACGATTTCTGTTTTTACAGTTTTTAGATAGCTATGTCTACGGGGACGTAAAACTTGTAACTTTACTCTCTCTTAACATTCGAAGGATTCCCTTACGGTTTTGTGAACCATTGCAACCTTTTTTATTTTTCCTTTCTTTAGGCAACCAAACACTTTTGAGTGGCTTTAAATTCACATTTTTTGTACCCATACTTTAGAAATTACGTATTGCTTTAGAATCCCGCCTTCACCCAACACATTTTTACTTCTTGTAGAGCCCAAACACTTGTGATGCAATTTCAGACTAAGTAAATATTTATTTATTTTTTTTATTTATTTATTTTTTTTTTTAACGACGAGAATGCTTTATGCACAGAGTGTGGGACTCCTCTCGATACTGCACTAGGCTCTACATCTGAATGTTTACCCACTAAACTCGTCACCCTCCAGGTAGATTTCCACCCCGGAACCGCCGAAGCATTACTTCAGGGTGGTGCCTCTTATACTTCCTCCATTATATTACGGATCTAGCCATCCTTCTTCTTTTTTACATCGTGGAATAGATTCGATGTATTTCGATGCCATATTCCAGTTGGCTTCCGATGGACAAAGCTTGGCTTCCATCGTCCATTGGCTTCCATCGTCCGCACAAAGCTCTCTGGGGAGAGACTCGTGGCATGTGTCATCAATCGACTCCTCTGGTCTACGAATCTGGCGCACTCAAAGAAGGTGTGCCTCGAGTCATCCAGTTTGTCGCTACATATCCGGCAGTTCTGGGACAGAACTTTTCCCATCTTAAACAGGTATGCCCCGTGGCCTGTCAGGAACTGTGTGATATAGAAGTTCACTTCCCCGTGCCTGCGTTCTGTCCATTCCTTTAAGCTGCTTATCAGAAGGAACGTCCATCTACCTGACTGTTCATGATTCCATCGTTGCTGCCACTGGTTCATGGTTTGTGCTCTGGCTCGCTTGACCGCCTCTATTTTGCCTATCTCTTTACTGTTATTATATACAAAATTTCTCTCTTGAGCCAATAGGTTGATTGGCACAACACCTGCTACAACCAGCACAGCTGCTGACGAAACAGTACGGTAGGCGCTCGCTATTCTTAGCGCTCCCATTCGTTGAATCGTATCGAGTCTGGTACGGTACTTCTGTACCTTCAAAGTGTCGGCCCAGATTTCAGCACCGTAGAGCATGATGGATTGCACCGTAGACCATAGGAGTCGTCTCCTGCTTGACCTTGGGCCACCGACGTTAGCCATTTATCTTGCGAGTGACGAGGTCACAGGAGCAGCCTTATCACAGGTCATGCGAAGATGTTCCCCGTACGTCAGCTTGTTGTCCAGCTTGACTCCTAAGTACTTCACCGCTCTCTTAGTGAAGAGCGTCTCCTGTCTCACAACCATTGGTACCACCATCGGCATCCTCCTTCCAGATAATAAAACTATCTCAGTCTTGGAAACGGTCAGCTGTAGACCGTGTTCTGTCATCCATAGGTTAATCCTACGCATGACCTGATTCAGCCGTATCTGCGCCAACTCAGTGCTGCGAGCTGTAATGACAGCAGCAAACATCATCGGCGTAGCCTACCAGATATGTATCTTCTGGCATTTCTAATCTCAGAAGACCATCATATGCCACATTCCACAGGTCTGGTCCCAGTACCGATCCTTGGGCTTCTCCAGCTGTGATTTCCTTTGTCCACTGTCTTCCGTCAGCGAAGAAATATTTATTACTTCACTCACATATTTAACTACTAATGTTTAAACACATAAGGTTTACAAAAACGTAAAAAACTGTTGTAATTAGGACTCTACTAGGACGCTTACCTACTAAGTTCGCCTATAGTGTAATTAGGACTCTGCTAGGACGCTTACCTACTAAGTTCGCCTATAGTCTATTTATACATAATAGAGCCTAATTTCACTGTCATTTATCTATAGCTGTTATCACTACGTCATAAAAACAAAGACTCCTCTCACTTTAACCCTCAAATTCACCGGCATACAATTTACAGGCATTGTAGTTGTGTACACTCTAAGTACGGACTGCGTGAACACTGTACTTAATATCAGAACTCGAAATCTGCTTCAGTCAAAAGACATTATACAGTAACACTATTTATTGTGTGAATTAATATTAAAGCTGCAAAAATATATGGAGCTATTTAATTTGTTTAGGTATAATTCGGCAAGGCCTTAGTGGTCGGTTTCGGAAAATTATGGAGTCCTCGGTTAGCCAGATAGTGTTTTGACCCCGTCACAAAGAGGTCGTCATACAAACCTGTGTGTTTGTGAGTGTGTGTGTGTGTGTGTGTTTCATCGGGCCGGGCTAACGACTCAACGCCCGCAACCTTTTTGCCAAGCGCCGCCACCAGACCTTCCTTCCGATGCTAGGCAAAAATTTTTAAACGAGCCTGTCCGGCCTACGACCAGAACCCTGTGCAATGCTTGCCCAAATTTGCCAGGGAACCAGTAACTGGACTTTATTTGAAAACATACCTTGATACCCACCTCGAGATAACGCTACCCTCTCTCCTCCCAAAGCCACTTTCTAAAACTAATCTGCATTTTGTAAAATTTAATTAAATTTTAACGTTCCCCGAAATTTCAATTTCAACAATTTTATTAATATGAAAGAAAGGATAGCTTACATTCGACCTTACGGCAACGTCCCTCCTCCTGGAACCTTCGTCATCGCTTCGCAAGCTGTTTGCGTTTTCGCCTCGTCACAGCTAGCCATCTTGAATCTTGGGCTCGTCCAAATTCGAATTCACCGCCCCTCCTCGCTTTACTTTCCGGCCTGCTTGGCCGGAACATTGTGCAGCGCGTTACCCTTTGGCGTTTTTACTATTTTATAAACTTGGATCCAGTTCTATAAAATTGTTTTTACAATGCCTTTAATTTATTCAAATTTTCAAACTACCTTATTTAGTCTTGGTTTATATTATTCTTCCCTTCTGTTCAATTTCTGAGTTTTATACACTGAATCCATCAAATCCCGACTTTACACTGTTTAATTACACTTTACTGAAGCACTGTTCGTTCTTAATATCTTACGCCCTTATTTTTTATTTTATTTCAACTTCTTCCCTTACAGGGACGCGAATCCAGGGTCCTTTTTAACTACACAAAAGATCGCGATGACACTTGCTGTTTCGTCAAAAACCACTTTTGGAGAGTCTCCTCCCCCAAATGGATTTTAAAACAACCGCGGCGGCATCCCAGCGCTTTCACTAACGACCTTAGCCCTCCATTATCTCAATTAACATATAGGTTTGAAACCCTGTAAAAGGTGTCCAAGGTTTTAAAATTTATGGAATTTAAAAGTTTCATTGCTACGCTAAAACATAGTAACCTGTCACTGTGTGTGGGGGGGGGGGGTGTTTGTGTGTATGTATGTGTGTGTTGCAAAGGCCCAAAATTGACATGTAAACATGTAGTATATTTTTTGTAAAACGTATGTTGTGTAATTAATACCGTCCAATTGAACTGCTAGACACAGCAACTAATTATCTCTTCAACTCACAAACTTTTTTTTCAAGTGATTAGGCTGTCTTCTAAACAAATTACTTTACTGTATAAACTTTTTAGAACACTCTAATTCATAAAGTTTTCTCAAAAGAGTAGAATTCTCTATTAATTTAATCTCTAAGGCAATTGTATATTCCAATAAGTGATCACTAAAGCGGTTGATTAAATCTCTAAAGCAGTTTATTTCTAGTCGACTTATCAATAAGGCCTTTTTATAGATTATTTAGTATCTTACACATTTCATTGGTCACTTAAACTGTATCAAATCGCTCACTCACCACAACTTCTCTTGCTTCCGGTTAAGCCATCTAGGAAGCACTGTCATAGCGCAGTTATAGTTCCACTAGTTTCCATTTCACATTCCCGGTTTCCGTTTGAAGTCAATCAACACTTCTTGTATCCATCTCACTTCGCTAATGAGTTATTGCCTTAGAATCTTTAAAATCCGTAGAATAATAATAAATGCACGGAAAAAAAATATTACAAACTTACAGTTACGACTGAAACCAAAACACTGTAAGGTTTTGAATTTCTTCTTCCACCTTACCATTACCCTTTCAAAATGTTAATTTTGTCTAAGCGGGTTGTTAATATCGATAGCAACTCTTCCCTCAATATTTCTACAGCATGAACGAAGAAACCAATACTAAGGACGTTTTTAGCTCTTACTATATTTATTTATACGCTTGCAGTGGATTTTGTCACTGTTACTTAACTCATAGTATGAATCAGTGTAACCTTTTCTTTTTAATCAACCAAAAGAACACAGCTATCATAATATGTCCAAATATTACACCTTAAATTTATAGCACACATATCTTTGACTATCAATTAGAATATTTATGCTTTCTAAAAATATATTTAGGTTACTTCATTAATTAATTAGATGTTATGAATTAAGGTAATTTCTGAAATGAAATTTGGTACTCTGAAGCACTTTAGCTATTTTCAGATTGTTATTTTCTTTTGCTTCAATGCAATAATTCTTGCAGAATAAATCTCGTTTGGTATTTTTTATTATTGTTGTTCATACATTGATTTTATTTTCAAATTAAAAACAAGTAACAAAAAAGATATGTAGAGGTTGCTCAGGTCAACAAAGTTAAACTTTATTTTAGTTATTTTTAATTGCATAATTACTTCTATCTAGATATGATGACAGAATTGCAGTAATACTTTTCAAAATAGAAAGCGAATTTCTAAGCAATTTTCCATTTTCCTCTCTGTAAGCCAATGTATATGATGTTGGACTACTTTTTTTTTGTTTGTAACTAACAATTATTCACTTTCTATCGCTTCTAATTTATGAAGCTGTAACACGTGAGCCTTTGTTCCTGGGGTAAATATATATCAGGGATTTATTAAAAATTTATGTTAATTACTAATTAACAACTTAATTACCTTACTTACCCAGGGCTCTATCTAGTTCTCCGTTTCCAGCCAGGCATAATAATGTCTTTCTGTAAACGATCTTCCGATATCATTGGAAGGTAGAACTAGGTTACTTGGGAAATGAAAATATAAAGTTTTAAATTACATAGTTATACAATTTATTAATCAGTGACAAATTACAGTAGAACAAAAGACAGCAATGTGTCAAGTAATTATCTTTTAATTACTGCTAGTTGTTCCATACATTTGAATTACTTATTGAACTTTAAAATTTATATTTATCGACAAGATAGTAACTTAATATTTTCAATTGAATTTTTAGAAATGAATATTCAAAGGACAATTTCTACCGTTCATGTGTTAACCGTTTATCATTTAAAATTCAACTTAGTTAACATTAAAATACATTTTCTTTATTACTATCTAAAACGTACCTGGTTGTGCACTAATAAAACACTTTAAAACATATTAAAGATTGTCCATGGCTTTTGGAATCACTAAACACTTAACACATCGCTCTTGCAAATCCGCGCATTTAAACAAAAATTATATAAACATTTACTCGTTTGAAAAACATAAATTATCGCTTCTGACTTCTTCTTTTGTTGCGTTAATAAAATTCGGTACCGGCCTTGACACCTTAAATTTTGAATACTGGAAGCTTATAAATTTCTAAGTTATGTCCGAAAGTGCCATACGTCCGTCTCGTTCAAAGACTTTTGGAGAAGTGGGCCTTCTGAAGGGGCAAGCCAACGGAACTTTCCCACCCTCGATTATTATTTCGAATTTTTCGATTGGTGCATTGGATCTGGCGATATCAGACCATGCTTGCGTCACATGGGGTGATGTGGTAATTGGGCTAAGTTACTACTCGTACGATATTTTACATTTTTACCCGCTAGGGGTGCTACTATCTATGCTAGTTCACAATGAGCACGAATAAAACAAAAATTTTCTTTTATATTGGGAAGATATAATTATTAAATAAAAATCAAATATATAAATGAATTTATATGTAACACCTTATTTTTAAGAGTGTTACATTTTCTCTTGTCGACCTGAAAAGAAAATTTTTGTTCAACATTACATCTTATTTCTACTTCAACATTTTATACATGAGTATGTGCAGTCCCCTTTTACAATTGAACAAAATTTTATACCTACTATCGTAAAAATATAAACATTGACTGGCCAACGGATGTTTTTGTTTACCTACATTCCCCACTATGGAATGCATGCCATTTCCCCCTAGCGCTTGACAAATACTACAACGGAAGCGTATCCGCTTTCTCACACATAGGCTCTTTTACAAAACTACCAGTTTCACAGTGTTCTATTGCAAAGATATTCTACACATTTCACGTTTTAAAACTTTTTAAAATATCACATACTTTAATTACTTTTATTAAAATCTGACTTCTTGTCAACATTCTGTTTCATAAACTTTTATGAATACAAATTTATATCTTTTCAATTTTTAAAATCTTTACTCTTTCAATTTCTTATTAATTTTTTATCAAATTACTTCAGTATTAAAAAAAATCCTTCAAATCATCTATTATTAAATTTTCTTCGAAATTGTCTCTTTTTGTCTCAACAAACCTAACCTACTAGCCGTATTTATCACAGTCCCCTTTTACAATTGAACAATAGCTTGAATTTCTTCTAAAGTTAACTTTTAATACTCTTTTATTCGTTTACTAAATAACCTACCCCTTTCAGAATGTCTCTGTTTCAATTTTAATCGTTTTATGTGAGCTCTTCTATATTATTAAAATTATTACCTTATTGGAACAGTACAGACACATGATTAAAAAAAATTTACAATATTTTATATAGACCTTCATATTTTATAGCCAATTTACTTTAATATTCCTTTGAGTTTAAATTATTAACCATACATCGTTTTTTATACCATTTAATGCTACTTCACATTTTGGTTTAAGATTAAAATTACAAGAGTTCTTTGAAATATCTTTTACTTAAATTTTATTTGAATTTGTCTTACATTATGTGAACAATCCTAACCTCTCATCTAGCTGTATAAACCTGCTCACTTCTTGTAAGCCACAAATTTACCACATTTGCCCCTGAGTACATTGTTTCACGACACCATTGTCTATACAATTTCTACTCTCTCTTGGCAAAATTTTAAGCTGTACCATTGTCTTATAACATCTTTGTTATCTTATACATCTTCAGTACATCTTAACCCTTTCTGAATTTCAAATCCCATTCTTTGAAACCAATAACTTTAATCTTAAATTAAATCCCATACTTTAATTTAGGAATTACATACAGCTAATTGTTCACAACAAAAAAAAGACTTTATTCAAATCATTATTATTAAATGTTCTTTAAAATTTTTTATCCTTTTAAAAAAATCATTTAGGTCATATAACATTTTACAATCCAAACATTCTGCTATTAAAAACTTTACTTGCTATAAAAAAATCTTTTTTACTATGTAACTTTAATTTTGACATTGTTTAAAAACAAATTCTTCTTTTATTATATTTATTGAACCTCCAGTGTCCAATAAAACATTACAATTTATTTGAATTTTATTTGACTTTACAAGAATTAATTTATTTGACTACTTAATTCAATTTTTATTGTAAGTACCATAACAATTTTGTTTCCTTCTTTAACTTAAAATGATTTTTAAACATTTACTTTGAATTTCTCTGAGAAACTTTACTTATCCAATACATTAAATTAACAGGATCGGCTTTACAAATTTTTGTCTTTGGCTATCTTTCTTATTACATATACTGTACTGTCTGTTTTAAACTTTACATTTATATTTTTTTTTGTTCGAAAATTAACTCGTCTTTTACCAACTTCTTTATTTTTAAATCGCTAGACATTTTATTTATTTGAAAATAACTTTACTACACACTGACGAGTATTTTTAAGGAGGGCTGCACAACTTAAATAATTAACACATGAATGGCATTAATCTTTAGAATTCGTAAGCAGTAATTATCATTCAACTTTTTAATTAATAAATTTTTCGAAAATTAGCAGAGTATGAGACTTACATTTTAGAAAACAACAAAACCTAGCAATTAAAAATTAAACCAGCAGTAATTTAAAAAAAAAGCAGAGTTGCGCATTTGTAACAGTTGAGCCTATGTTCCTGGGGTAAATATATATCAGGGCTTTATTAAAAATTTATGTTAATTACTAATTAACAACTTAATTACCTTACTTACCCAGGGCTCTATCTAGTTCTCCGTATCCAGCCAGGCATAATAATGTCTTTCTGTAAACCATCTTCCGATATCATTGGAAGGTAGAACTAGGTTACTTGGGAAATGAAAATATAAAGTTTTAAATTACATAGTTATACAATTTATTAATCAGTGACAAATTACAGTAGAACAAAAGACAGCAATGTGTCAAGTAATTATCTTTTAATTACTGCTAGTTGTTCCATACATTTGAATTACTTATTGAACTTTAAAATTTATATATATCGACAAGATAGTAACTTAATATTTTCAATTGAATTTTTAGAAATGAATATTCAAAGGACAATTTCTACCGTTCATGTGTTAACCGTTTATCATTTAAAATTCAACTTAGTTAACATTAAAATACATTTTCTTTATTACTATCTAAAACGTACCTGGTTGTGCACTAATAAAACACTTTAAAACATATTAAAGATTGTCCATGGCTTTTGGAATCACTAAACACTTAACACATCGCTCTTGCAAATCCGCGCACTTAAACAAAAATTATATAAACATTTACTCGTTCGAAAAACATAAATTATCGCTTCTGACTTCTTCTTTTGTTACGTTAATAAAATTCGGTACCGGCCTTGACACCTTAAATTTTGAATACTGGAAGCTTATAAATTTCTAAGTTATGTCCGAAAGTGCCATACGTCCGTCTCGTTCAAAGACTTTTGGAGAAGTGGGCCTTCTGAAGGGGCAAGCCAACGGAACTTTCCCACCCTCGATTATTATTTCGAATTTTTCGATTGGTGCATTGGATCTGGCGATATCAGACCATACTTGCGTCACATGGGGTGATGTGGTAATTGGGCTAAGTTACTACTCGTACGATATTTTACATTTTTACCCGCTAGGGGTGCTACTATCTATGCTAGTTCACAATGAGCACGAATAAAACAAAAATTTTCTTTTATATTGGGAAGATATAATTATTAAATAAAAATCAAATATATAAATGAATTTATATGTAACACCTTATTTTTAAGAGTGTTACAAAGCTTTGGAGGATTATTTTCTCATTCTATCCATTTCTTGTAATACTTCATTATTTCAAGGGACCTTTCTCTTTTAATTTCATATATATATATATATATATATATATATATATATGTGTGTGTGTGTGTGTGTGTGTGTGTTTGTATTTGTGTATGTGTTTGTGTATGTGTGTGTGTGTGTGTGTGTGTGTGTGTGTGTGTGTGTGTGTGTGTGTGTGTGTGTGTGTATGTGTGTGTGTGTGTTGCAACGTCCCTCCCCCACTTTGCAGAATAATATATTTATTATTTAGTTATATATCTGCTGCTCACACCGTTTTGTGTACCGTGTTAAGATCCCTAAATTTTGTCTAGTGTTCACGCGTAATGTACCACGCCTAAATGCAAGTCTATTCCCGCTGACTTCTACCTTAACGTTTGTATGACCTCCCTTAAGTTGGTTGGCAGGTTTGTTGGGTCTGTATTTAGTCACACATGTCAGTAAAATAGTCAGCTGGAAAGAAACAACATTTATATGAACACACAAAATTTTCAAAGAATCTTACCACTTCATGAGAACTGCAGGCACAGCAAAGGGGACGTGCAAAATATGATCATGTTTAAGATACTTTTTTAAACATGATCTGCCAGTAGACTTCGTCTCTGGGCTTCAATACAAAAAACCAAGTAATTTTTAGAATAGCTCAATAAAATTGTTCTCAGGAGAGAACTCGTTTGAAAAAACATAAGGTTCTGAATTTTATATATTTATGAATTAATGAAATTTAATTAAAACTGTACTTTGATTTTATTATTTATCAGTTGGAAAAAACTAAAAGTTTTTATTGGTTGTTCAACACAGGATAAATTCAAATACTGTAAGTTTTTATAATGCATTTAATTACTGATTTTAAACTAAAATAATTATCTTTTCAAATAAAACATATTTAGATCTCTCTTTATCTGCACAAATTATTAATTAAAAGTTCGTTAATTTTCACATATTTAAAACCTACATTTCATATACAATTCATTAATTCCATTTTCATAAAAAAAAAAATTATTTCTTAATTTAACCTAATAAAATATTTTATCTGCTTATTTCAAGATTGAATTGGTAGATTCCCATTTTATTATAAATAATTTTAAAATATATACGATTCAACAAATCGGGTCTTCTTGATAGTGATTGGCTTATGGATAAAACCACTTTGTAAATTTAATATTTATTATTCATTATTTCAACAATTTTGTTATACTAATTAATTTTATTACTTTTAAGATTTATTTAATTTTTCAACATAGAATGACATCATTGTTTAAGTTTAATTGGTAATTTGAATTTAATAAATTTAACTGACTAAATTTGACGTTAATTCGGATATAATAGAGAAAATGACTTGTCAAGGATTTCCCTGCCGGTCGGTCCTGGAGTCCTCTCGTCTGGATTCCCTGGTCCCTGGACATCGGAAGTTGCCATCCATGGTCAGTCGATGGTAGTCTTTCTTCATTCCCGCGTCCTGGAGGCTGAGTCTGGAGCCCTCGTCCATGGATGGAAGTAGACGGCAGGAACGTGGCTATTTTGGTCCCATCTGGCCGGGTGATGATTCTAGGCGCGATCCGACAAAAAAATTTTTAGACTGCCTTACAGGTACATAAGTTCCTGTATTTATTGCAGCTATCCCCTCTGCTCTCCTCTCGTAGCTATCTCCGTTCTTGTTTCTCATACAGGCGGGTTGGACAACGTATTAGTTTTAACCTGCATAATTTTGTTATCTGTTTTAGAACACTGAAAAATGTCTATTATTTTTAAATGGCTGTAACGTTTTTGTTATTTTAGTTTTTTTTTAATTCTGTTTTCACTACTATTTATTATGGATTTTTCTGGTCATTTCAAAATGTCGATGATAGTTCTACGTGGCCTAGTTCTCAAGGTAGCATTTTTCGGCACTTCAAACATTTTCCACTACACTCTAGTTTGTCAAATTTAGTTAGTTATTACAATTTCATGCTATTATAATTTTTAATTTGTGTTAATAAAACTTATTCAAAATTTTAATGACTTCTTGACTTTTTACTATGTTTATTATACCATAAATTAAAACCTTATTATTTAAATATTAAATTTGTTATTTAAAAAATAAGGAATTACTAATTTCTTAATTGAAACGTTAATTCAGACCGTTTCAACGTGTGTGTGTGTGTGTGTGTGTGTGTGTGTGTATGTGTGTGTGTGTGTGTTACGTCGTTTCTACGACAGATTGGTTTTAAAAAAAAATCAATTTATTTCTGACTGTAAAAATAATATTTTATTACAAATAGAAATAAACTAAATACAAAGGAATATCTGGAACAACTCTTATTCACAGAGATGATCAGTCCTTGCGAGCGTTATACATACACTACCTATCCAAAGCGTCTCCAAGTATTTGATCACAGAGATGCTGTCTTAACGTATTCTACGAATAATGAACACCTGCCTACCTTGTGATACTAAGCGTAACAATACATGTGTGCTATACTAACACTTGTACGTTACATAACTACTCCATCCCGAAATAAAATTTCCAAGGGATGTTGAGAGTTGTCCTGGTCCTTCATCTAGAGTCTTCTAAAAACTAGTTAGAAGATACATGATAGCAGGGTTCTGTGTAGTAACAAGGTCCTGATTCTGATCCTAGCTGTAATAACATATTGTTATGGGATTGCCGAAAGCGTTTTTTAATTAATTTTGTCTAAATCCAATCTCTTCAACTTGATTGAAACGTCTGATAGTTGGCTATCTTAAAGAAGTAATCTGAAGCATCCAGGTATCTTCATGAAAAATGTTTTCCAATGAGCATAGACATTTTGAATGCATTTTGTAATTACAATTAGTGTCTAAACCTAATAAAGTTTGATTTGCCTTATTTATTACGAACCCGTATTTGCATTACTTTTAGTCTGATTCTTATAGATTTGAGTTATGTAAGTCAATACTGAATATATTGCATGTCTATTGTGAGTAAGTGGGAGGTTAGAAGGGGAGCTAAAAAGGTACTATAGTGTGATGTAAAAACGTTTATATATAACTAGCTGACACGGTTATCTTCGTACCGCCTTACAGTAATTTATGTTTGAAAGTAATAGTATTCTATATTCTGATGTTGCCAATAAATATAGATTGATACTGACCCATATTTTATTCCAACATTGGATTGCTGCGTCTATCTCTGGTTTGTTATTTCAGGTAATAGCATACTAGATTCTCCATTACTTTTTACCTCACGATATTTATTAGACAAATTACTTGTTTTATCTATAATGGATTTAAAAGGGTTCGTGGGTCAAAAGAAACACATTACAATGATATTCTTTGGACACCCATATTTATTAAACAGAAAAGTAACTACTATGGCCCGTTAAATATCCAAACCATCATCTCTCGACAGTACCTAGTCATTAAAATATAACTTTGTCATCCGTTTCCTCAACAGATATCCTCACTGAGGAGTTTAGTCTTATTATTATTCAACACAAGTGATTTGCTAGCAATGGTATCGAATAGAGTCAAAACAGATATTTCCACTCAGTGTAACCGATTACTTTCAATAAAAAAACACAGATTTCCAGGAGACACTTCTATTAGAATTTAAGAAAACGTACACAACGGCAAGCCCGCCGCAATTAAGAGAAAGTATTTCTCTTAGGATTCTTCAGATATAATTTTTAGTTTAAAATCTAACAAATCCAGGACATTAATCCTATAATGAAATTGCCAGATCAAATTCCTACTTTAACGAATCATCTACAGATGAAAACGTTTAAAATAAGATGAAGTTGCACTAGATCACACAAACGTCCCATCTACGAGTAGGAACTCTTAACGTAGAATAGATATCTTTAAAAATATAATAGGGTCAGATCATCCAATGGAAAAATCTCGAAGTAAACCAAGATTTTTTTTCTAAGTGAGTTAGAATAAAATTTAATGACGCCGATTCTTTTAAGGTGAAAAATTATTTATTTGTAAAAGAACGCCTAAAATACTCCTAAAATTACGAATAATTTTTCAGACGTTGATATTACTTGTACGATTGTTTGGTTTATTTTATCCAAGCGATTTATTGTATATTTGATAATATTAGTTTCTATTTCCATTAGTAAAACAGATATTCCATTAAACTACAATTCATAGGCTATGAAATGTAGGTTTTAGTCAGGTGACCTAATATTAGAGATCTGTTTTTTGTTAAAGGTTTAAACTTCATAAGTAATCTCTTGAGGTTAGTCTCATGTTCCACTTTAGATCCACTTATGCAAAGAAGTGAGAAGTCTTGTTCATAGATACTGTGTCAACCTGGTAAAATAGAAGAATACTTGATATTTTAATGAAAGATAAAAGATTTATTACATAATCAATTAAAACCAATTAAATATAAACTTCATGGGATCTTAGAGCCTTTGTGACCATTATTCGGATTTTCTCTATTAGATGTTATCCATGCAACCAATAGCACTTCAAACAACGAAGGTTTTTAATAGGTTTTAAAAAATTGTTCAACTAAACCATTTTAATTAAAAATCGGAATTTGTTAACTATTTTTCTGAAGTTTACATTTTTTGGTACATTTTTAAGTTATGATTACTATTATTAGTAACAACATCTTCTATTAGTAGTTTTATCCATGCACATATTATTTAAATGCTTGAAATATATCAATGGTAATTTTATTTGTGATTGTAAAACTATAATATTATTTTATTTTTTTAACATTTATTTCCGTAATGTTTACCCTTTTTTTACTTAATTTCTATCTATTTTTTCGTATTTTGTTTTAGGTTATAATGTTGATTATATATGTATCTGTCTTTATAACAAAAGCAATTTATTATTCAACTTCTTTAAAAATGTTTATGTTTGCTATCATGTTCTTGGTACTAGACGACTAACAAATATTAGTTTACATTGCTTTAAGTTTTGTGTTTCCATTTCAAGCCAGAAGAGCGGCTGAGATGCGTAAATTCAATATAATTTTTATTCGATATTGCAGAATAAAACTATCTAAGTAATATTTCCATACATCAACTATATATAGAAAGGTAAACCATGACGTCACATCAATACTAGTTTTAACGCTCTCTATAGTCAGAGATATTTTGTATAGGGTTACTGAACGTACTTTTTTCCACAAGAGTAATATAGCTTCACTAAAACTGTTAAGTCCTGCACGACTCTGGCTTCTAATCAGCTTGTAAAACGTTATTGAACTATAAAGTCAGTTTATTTATTTAGTTTTTTCTTATTAGACAGTAAAATGTATTTCTATGATTGACGCTCTGCGTATGGCACATTCTATGTTCCATGTATGTTCCCCGTTCAACCTGGCTTCTAATCAGCGTGTAAAACGTTATTGAACTATAAAATCAGTTTATTTATTTAGTTTTTTCTTATTAGACGGTAAAATGTATTTCTATGATTGACACTCTGCGTATGACTTCCATGGCACATTCTATGTTCCTTGTATGTTCCCTGTTCAACCTGGCTTCTAATCAGCTTGTAAAACGTTTGAGCAACTATAAACTCTGTAGTAGCACAAAGACTCGTGTAAACTTTGAGTTTACCATATATATTCTGTTCCAATAGTCTGGGTTACCAATTTCACATCGAATAAATAGTTTCATCTGCCAGTACTAAGTTCCGCCATTAAACAAGATAATTACTTTGCAAATCGTCTGTGGCAGTCCAGTTTCACCTTTTTCCTGGTTACTCACTTAAAATTGCTGCAATGACGCAAGGAAATTCTGTTAAATTTTTCCCTACTATATTTTGTTATTATTAGTTTTTATCAATATTAATATAAGTTATAAGATTAGTTCGTGATCTCCTTCAACGCTAAATTTTAAGAATATATTTTATTTAGTACTATATGAAGGGGAAAACATATAATTCGGCTTATTTAATATTTTATAACACGCTATAGTTTTTGAGAATTTCTCAGTTTTTTAGAAAATGTACATTATTGATTACATGTGCAAAAGTTCCAAATATAAATGTTTATATAAATTTATTAATTTGTTTATGTATATACACATGAATGCAGTTTTATATATATGTATATATAAACAAATGGAAATATGGCTTAGTTTTGGCCCACGAAATTACTTAATTGTAATAAATATCTTATTGTATCTGGATTAAAAACAAATCAGCAGGACTAATAATAGCACTCTGGGCTAAACTTTCTTCTAAGTGTGTGTGTTTTTTTTTAACTTCAGCCTGACCACAATAACAGCTGATGCATTTCCGTATCAACGAGCATTACATGTCCTTGATGTTATAGGCTACTGATCGATTTACTTTTAATTCAATTCACTGGCTACTTATGTTTCACAAACTTATATATTACTGCACTTCTGAAGTAATATAAACTTTTTGTGTGCGGTGACGTCACTCTCAAATTTTAAGTGAAGTAGGAAACAGCCATTTTGAAGGCGGTGCCTGATTACAGGCAAAAGGATTGTAATTTATCCAACTATTCTCCATTCCATAGTAAACATTTAATAGGAATTGAGAAATTCAGTCGAAAAATAGATAAAATATTTGAATGAACAAACTCACGAAGTTTATGTAAGTAAGTAAAATACGCGATTCAGGAACCATTTTAAAAATTATAAAACATCAGAGGTAAAAAAGTATACAACAAAATATTTTCGTTTGGAATATCTGTTTGAAAGACCTTTTTCTCTTTGTTAATATGAGTTGTCAGTTTCTTCTATCTGTAATTTGTATGATTTATTCATAACAATAAGTGGTTTTTTCAAATAAACCATCCTCTCTTTTAACTGCATGATATCTTTTGTAATGCATTTTAGGAAATATTGTTACGACCCATTCCTACTAGCGATTAAGATATCACAACGAATAACGGATATACAACGAACTAGAAATTAAAATTTCAATAATATATAATTTGGAACAAAAAAGACAATGACATCCCTGAAACCTCCCGTTCGAACACAGGCTCAACTTTACTAGCTAAATGTATCTTATTGTATTACTACTGGACCTGAATAGTATTTTTCTATATTTTTGTGTTTTGTAAAAAAAGATCACAATTTTATATAACAAGCTTTTAATTAGTTTGTCTGTGTGATAGGGTCCTGATTAACCTAAATCGTATGCTAGACGCTTTGTATACTAGACACTATATACCAATATTTTCTATTACATAATGCTCTATTTTTTATAAAAAAGACTTTGATTTTATATAAAACGTTTTTATTAACCTTTAAAATTTCAAAAGTTAAAAAGAAATATGCATATTCCCTTCAAATATTATTTGATTTAAATACGAATAAAACATTCACCACAAGGATAATACTTGAGGAGGCTGTGATGATATTTATGTCTCTGCGCCTCTGTATTTTATATGCTTACAGAGAAGAGCCCTACCCTGAGGTGTGATTTTCCCCTATGGGCTAGTAGGTATGTCCCGATCCTAAAACTCATTTTTGCCCCTAACAAGTGAAATTAGCCATTAATATGAATTGAAGATGGTAAATGTAAAAATTAAACTTTACAAAGCACTAAATTTACTAAACATGTAGGTTTACTCCGGAAATGTTGAAGACAAATTGTAATCGTCTTAAATTATGCCTACTGACCTCTGTTACTTTGTCAGGCAGTAACCACTCTTGCTACTTAAATATAAGAGGATTGTTTGAACTAAAACATATAAATAAAAGTTCGGAGCCCATTTCTTGATCGTAATTAGAGTTATCTTGTCCTTACAATAAAACTATTTCGCCCAAACCTATAAATACCCTTATCCTTTCTCTCTATTTTGTGTTTATAAGATCCGGACTCGAACGTCTGTGAATATATTTTTATAGATAATTGATTTTTCTGTGTGATGCGTTCTGTGATTAACTTACCATCCTAGATTATTTGTTAACTTGGAGGAGAGTTTCCAGGAGATACTTCTGTCTGAGTTTGACTGAAAGGCCTCATATTAGTTATCTTCGTTATGATTAGTTATCTTTGTTTAATGTAAAATCTTGTTTGTGTAGACCAGTAATAAGATATTCTAAAGATGATACTGTCAGTAAGATGCTTATAATGATTTACCCCTCACAGTTCCTTGTCTGCGAGCGAGCGCAAGCACAGTATTGTGTGTGCGAGTGTGTCTCATAGCCTAAAGCTAAACATTTATAGTTTTGTTAGTGGTTTCTTAAGAGAAGAGATTCATTTTTTTCTGGCTTAGGTTGAACAGAGCTGCATTGGTTTGCTGAAAACAAATTCTTACACCTAACTCTTAATTCCAATAATACGTAGTTCATAAATACGTTCTATTATTTACACACAGATATTTGAAAGGAACTGTTTAGAAACCTATAGAATACATAAATAGCAATAAGAATTACTATGCATTATTAAAATGACTTATAACTATAAATTTGACACAGTCACTCAGTAAGTATACCTACATAGACGAACAAGTTGTACAATATTTACAAACTCCTCTATTCGTCACGGCCAAGCGAAATCCTACTTCAGATAAGCAACCCTGGTGGTGAGAGTAATAACTTTATCCGTAATTTGAGTCCTTTTAAAATGTTATCTATTTAATTCCTTACACTTACTTCAACCTTTTCTAATTCTTTTTCCTTTAAAATTAAGGTGTAATTGGTAGACGCCACTTTATTTTCTCGATAGGAGGAATGTATTCCTTGTAGACGCCTCTGTGCACGTGATGATATATCTATTCAGTATCCCTTAACATAATACGATAACCCCATCTCATAATAAGCTATTATATGTTCTTAGTTTCCCATACTAAAAGATTATATCTTTAATATATTAAATTGCTTTGCATATTCACAGTCTGTTTCTATCCATCCAAGCAGATGTTATTTAAACTAGTTTATTTTCTGATTGCCAACAATGTAAAACAAAATCCAAGGCCTCTACACCATTTAGCGTCACGCAGGATGTATTTACTACTTCAAGATTTAAATAAGCAGGTCACAATCGTGTTCTTTGGATACTCAATTCATTCTGAACCTATCACATAGAATGGACTTACGTGCGTTCGCAAGGCTAATTATGTGAAGGTAAGCTTGTAGACAGGCGAGTTCCTTTGTAGTTCGGAAAAGAGCAAGTTTCCCTGGTCTTGGGGGTAAAGCAATGCTACCATGTTTCTCCATTCTTACTGCCTTATCATTACTACAATGTGTTTTATGCAAAATGCAGAATGTAGCAAGACTTTGTTGTTACTGGGACAGAAGAAAGGCACAAGTTTGGGGTTGTCAGCTTTTTCGTTCCCTGATGTTCGAATTCATGCCTCTAGGTCTGATGTACACGTTTTGGAGTCTACGTAAACACAATCTGGATGGCTGTAACGTGACGAACTGCAGTTTTTCTCTGAATGACGAAATGAGGTTACTGTTTGATGTAAGCAATGAGATCTAAAAAGTCTGAGAATATATATCTCTGTTCCTAACTCGTATATAAAACAAACGGCGGCTTGGTACCCATTAGGCCGAACATTTTTGTATTCTATGGTTGTTGTTTTCGTCCACCTTACCCTCACTGACTCCTGGAGCACAAAATTTGTTTTTACAAACAAACACGTTTTTACTGTTCCTGAGTATTGCTTCAAGGAGGAACTGTAGATTATTGTTAGCTCCCAGGCCAAAACCAGAGAGAGAGTTCAGTTGGATACTTTTTTTTCATTATGGTAATATATTATGTTTTTTGTTAGTTTGAAACGTCTGGATTGTTTCGAAAGATTCTATATTAAACAAAATATTCACATAACATTGTCTTAGAAACATAAACTATTATTACTGAACTAAATAAGGTTTAACATATTTAAATAAAACAAATAATTCCGTAACAATCGATGATTTTTTAGGTTTCCTTAGAAACGAAATTATTTTTTACGCAGGACTAACACTCTTAGTGCTTGTAGAAGTGGGAATCTGGTACAGCAACTAACATGAATAATTACTGAAAGCGCCATATTTGTAAGACGGTAATAGAAAATAGCTTTCTAAATAAGAAACGTAAGAGAAGTCGGAAAAAATATATTTAGCATTGTTTATGTATATATTACATTTGTGAATACAATGAAACAAATGCCTTCCGTTTAGAGTGTTCTTAACTTTAATCTCTATATCTTCCTGTCAAATTCACTGTATGTTCTATATTCTATGAATATATATACAGTATATTATTCCTTTGTTCAATTTACAAGTAGGTTATGTAGGCCTATTGATTATCTTAGTGAAACAAAAACGGGAGACCTTGTTCGTGTAAACTAATGCTGTAAGCTATAGGTGATAAAAACTAGAAGGTTGTAGGGATTGACACATCTCGGCAACAACATGGTTAATTATTGCGTGTGCACAATTTGTTAATACATTGTGTGTGTGTGTGTGTGTGTGTGTGTGTGTGTGTGTGTGTGTGTGTGTGTGTGTGTTTGTTTGTGTGTGTGTGTGTGTGTGTGTGTGTGTGTGTGTGTGTGTGTGTGTGTGTGTGTGTGTGTGTGTGTGTGTGTGTGTGTGTGTGTGTGTGTGTGTGTGTGTGTGTGTGTGTGTGTGTGTGTGTGTGTGTGTGTGTGTGTGTGTGTGTGTGTGTGTGTGTGTGTGTGTGTGTGTGTGTGTGTGAGCAATGGATTCTCTCATGATTTTGACGAACCATAATATGCATATATTTATTTGTTTATTTACCAAATAATTTCTTAGACCAATTACTATACCAACAAAAACAGCGTGACAGAAAAAATACTTCTTTGCCAGATGTGTTTTGCGTGACTATAACAGCAGATGTTTGGAGAGTCACAGGCGTGCCATACATTTGAAAAACTAATATGTCAGAAGTGGGAAACTCGTCACAAAGTTGAAGTTACAATTTATTCTATTCATTAAGTCAGGGATTAGACTTTCACAGCGTTTAATTGACCCATCTGTAAGACCTTAATAATTTACGCAAATCTGTTGAGGCGATACTTGTTCGTACTTAATTTACTATAACGTTAAATTAATACTATATGGATGGTATATTATAAGGATGTAGTAGAAGTTGTACTATAGAAATATAAAAGGGGGTACAATATCCATATTTTTCTCCCCCTATTTGTTCACGGTTTGTCAATAGGTACAGTATTACCCTGAGAGTTTCTTAGAAACGAAACGTCATTTATTACGGCCGACGTTGAAGACAACTACAAACAGTTTTCTCCTATTAAACTCACAATTTTATTATTATTAACAACGACATTAACTAATTAGATTTTTAAGTTTCGAGAGCATATAAACCATTTTATATTTGAGAGCTATAAAATAATAATTTTGAAACTTAGCCATGTACCATTGTTTCTTAATTTTATAAACCTAAATTAGGTTTCATGCCAGAGTTCTTTCTGTGTATTATTATAATGTATATACACTTAAATTAAATCACTTACAGTTACAAAAACCCCTGGGAAATATACAGGAAGGACATCCACCTTGAAGGAACCAAACTTCTGTCGCCCTCGCATGATCTTTATTGTTTTCATATTGTTAATGCTATTGTAACATTCTTATTTCGTATTATATTTATTTAATACTTTTTCCGTAATATTTATTTTGCATACTTTTAAGCTTATTTCTATGTATTATTTTATCATATATTTTTTTTATGCATTCAACAATGATAAGGTTTGTTAAAGTCTTCTTACTACAAGACGAATTACAAATATTAGCCTACATAGCTTTAAGTTTTGTGTCTCTATTTCATGCGAGCAGAACGGCTAAAATACATAAATTCATGTAATTATGAGGAACAGAATTGCACAGTAAAACTACCCAAGTTATATGTCCGTATAATTAATGTATAGAAAGGTAAAACAAGACGATACAGCGACACTGGTTTTAACGCTGACCATAGTTAGGATATTTTGTAGAGGGTGACTGAACGTACTTTTTTCACAAGAGTAACTATTACTTGCTCCACTAGATAGCAAGTCTCTCATTCCCTCTCTTCCACCTCGGCTTTTCTTCAAGTCTCTCAATCCTTTCTCGACTAAAGTGATCGTAATAATTATTTTATTTTGATAAAGAAGTCCTCGTGTTCCAGTCCTGGCGTCGAGTTTACAAAGCATAATAAAGTTATTATTCACGCTAATGCGACGTTGTTTTTCTTAATAAAATATAATATTCGCTCAGACTATTTGACAAACTATCAAATCACTAACGTCTTGCATTATTTTTTGGAAAAAACATTGAGGCATTTACAATATTGAGGCACAACTCTGACTAAACCTCACAATTTATTTCAGAAAAATAAATAAATTTAATTTTCTTGTGATAATTTATCTTGTCACAAACAGCGTCAGTTTCACACACACACACACACACACACACACACACAAACATACACACACACACACACACACACACACACAAATACACACACACACACACACACACACACACACATATATATATATATATATATATATATATATATATATATATATATATATATATATATATATATATAAAGTTATACTGTATTTTGTTCTAAAACACAAACGTTCTTGTTCCACGAACCAAGGTTAGGTGTTTCACGTGATTTAAAAAACGCTATGTTGTTGAAACAAATGCAAGAATACATTTTCTTCATAATTAGTTTTACAGGCTTGTCTTTTAGTTTCAGCTCAAAATTAGAAGGTCATCAAGTGAAATAATGAATTATAAATACTGTACTTTAACGTGCTGTTGCTGGTGACAGGACTGTTCCATAATATTGTTGTGTTTTACAAAATTAACCCATTTTTATTATTGGTTCATTAACATAAATACAGAAACGTTTATGCAAAATACGGTCTGAAAACTAAACAAAACATTTTCAAAACATCTACCGTCAGGTTTTAAAGAGAAGAAGTAGTATTAATTCATACCATATTTAAATTCTTAGCTACATTGGATAATTTACAATATTAATTGCATATCTCAAGTGTTAGAGCAGTGTTCAAACCTTTTGAATCAATTGGGTCAGGACCTGTTCAGATAATAAAAATTCGGATAACTGGATATTTTTAAAAAACATGTGAATTGCAAGTAATTACTATATGTAACTTGCAATTCGGAAAACCCACTTTTTAAAGTTTAAAGTATTTCTCTAACAAATTATTGTTGCACAAACCCCTTGCAAAATTAATCTTATGTCTTTGATTTTACTGCTTTCATTGATTTTCTTAAAGAACGTTCATCTTCATTTTCAAGTATGGACACGAAGTTTAAATGTGTACATATACTTTTTTTATTGTCTTAAATCGCTAAATGTCCTTAGGTGTGTATCTCAGGTAATTGTTTAGCCGTAGCTACTATATCTAATTGATCTAAAAGTTTTAGTTTATCTTCCAAAAACACGACAAATCGTTTCCAAAGCAGTATATAAATTAATGATAATTTGGACATTAACAACTAATGTAACCTTCAAGGCAATACATTATTGGTTGAAAAATTCCAGGAGACGTTACACTGTTGAGCTCATCCAAAAATAAATTCTTAAGGGACATGATCTTTTATGAAACTATAATTTACCAAATCAGAGTTGTTGTTTTGTTCAAAGTCGTTGATTCATCGACGATGATCTGAAACTTATCGGTTTATTTGCTTAAATCATGTACGATGTGCTTTCTCATTCACGCAATCAGGTGGTTTATTATATTCACACAAGCCGAATTTGAATGTAGGACGCGACCGATATTTAATCCATTGAGCATATTGAACATCGATTTCTGACTCAAATTCGTTCAGAGACTAACTCTGTTTTGCAACTTCATAGACAGTTGGGAAAAAGCTCACTGTAACATCTTTCTCTAATCATTTTGTTTTCAAACACACATTTTCTATTGTTCTTTTTTTAAGAATCTGTGACAATTTTAAAAGTTCTAAATGTGCAGCACTGTCTTTGAGATCTTATATTTTTCTCCTTAATGCTCTTTGCGGCTGGGATCGACTTTCCCCAAAACTATTAATTTCATATCTCGTCCGTTGTTTACACATTTTCATACCAGGTTTTTTCTACACCTAGATACACAACATTCGGGAAAACCTCACACCAAAGCGTTTTTTTGTATCAAAAAGCCAATCTATATTTTTACAAAACTCACTCCTTTGTTCTAAAGTCGAACACTCGGGGTACTGTTTATCACCCCTTTTTTTATCGTTATTAGAGGATGAATTAACTCTGAATGATGTAGACCATGATGGTTCCGGTTGATCTAATTCCATTGGAAGTATCGTGTATTATTCAGTTTCTTCGTCTAGATTTGCTTTATTCGGTTGACCAATATAATTAATTATTTTATGGATTGTAAAGGCTCGTAAACGCACAAAAAAGACGAAATGTACACACTTATATTAAACAATACTACACAAAAAAAATTAACAAAACCGGAAAACTTTGTCACGCCTTCCACTGATCCAACTGCACTGACGTTGGCGGCAAAGATGAACTGTTCCTGGTAAAGAGGGGGACCTTACGTATGGCTATAAGTACTGAAGGTCAACGTTTTGGAAGCGTATGCGCAGTTTCTCTATTTGGAAGAGGTAACCTCAAAACCTCCGATTCAGCATTGTCTAGCGATTTTGTTAATTTCTGACAGCTTTACCCCAAATCATCCCTTAAGTACACGCATAAAGCCATAGTGCATCCAAAAGGCATCAATGACACCTATTATTCAACATCCTCAACTCCCCAAAGCATCCTCAAAAACCACCTTCTCATTTTCGATCGATTCTATGACCCCTTCAAATACATACATACATACCAAGATTGATATCATTGTGGATACCAGTAATGTTACAAGTTTGTGACTGCAGTAAAGTGACTAAGTTTTTGAATTATATAGTAAATTTATATAGGTGAAGCGACTATGCCGCCTGGCGGAAATGTTAGGAACTTTTGATATTCACATCCCGTTCATTCTGCTATCAACAGTTTGGTCAACACAAATTAATTTTAAATATTCAAAACGGTCATAGAACTTCCAAATATAGAATAAATCCAATAAAACCTTTTTTTTACCCTTATTGAAATAATTTTTATTTTGATTATTGTCAACTGATGGTACATTATCATGGATTACTATGTGTTTCCATATACGGCTGCCACACGTATCCGGCTGGCAGTGTGATTGCAAAATGACCAATATTGTTAGCAGGTTACCCCCCCCCCACACACACACACCCTCACACACACACACACACACACACACACACACACACACACACACAAACAAACACACACACACACACACACACACACACACACACAAACACACACACACACACACACATACACACACACATATGTATATATATATAAATATATATATATATAAATATATATATATATATAAATATATATATATATATATATATATATATATATATATATATATATATATATATATATATATATAAAGAACAAAAGTCAAAATACAAATACAAGAATTATATTTGAATTTACAATTCAAAGCTTTTCGTTGGCTAACAGTACCAACATCATCAGGAATATTAAACAATTAAAATTAACATATGTGCAAATTAGATCAAATAAATTTATTTGATCTAATTTGCACATATGTTAATTTTATTTGTTTAATATTCCTGATGATGTTGGTACTGTTAGCCAACGAAAAGCTTTGAATTGTAAATTCAAATATAATTCTTGTATTTGTATTTTGACTTTTGTTCTTTATTAATACACAAGAAAACATATTGCGATATTTATATATATATATATATAATAAATTGAAAATATTAAAAATATATGATTATTTTTCCTAAAGTTGCTGCTACTGTTTTATCGGCGAAAAGCTTTGAATAATATATCTATTAAAAGTATTCTTGTTTTGAAATATTTTTAATATAATAACTATTTTCTTGAAAACATATCACCATATTTTATATATATATATATATATATATATATATATATATATATATATATATATAAGATCTTTGCTTATGTACGAATCGTTATTGCACTGTGTGTGTATGTGTGCCTACAAAATTGTGCTTACAATTTATGATTTTTTTTTTTATTAGTTTCCTTAGAATCAAATTTTACTTTTAAACTGGCTTATATTGAAATAAAATATATTCCATTATTGCAAATAAATGTTCCCAACTAACTGTTATTTACAATATCAGACGAATTACATGCTATCGTTAATAGATATATTGGAAGATAATTGGAAATGTTTAGAAAAATATATAATACATAAATATCGGTGTGAATTAATATCCTTTACTGGAATTATTTTAAATAATTAATTTGATTAAATAGTACGTTTGCGTACATAGAAAACTATCCTACTTAATAAAATATTACTTAATAAAACACCTATACACCTTACAATTAGGGAAGTATGAGTCCTTGCCTGTGCGTGGGATAATTTCTTCCTCATTATAGTTCATTGAAGACAATATGTATTTATTTGCCTCTTCTTATTTAAAACTTTTCTAATTACTTTCACTTCAAAAAAAGGTTTAAAAGGTAATACTTCTTACTTGTATGATAGCTACACTTTATCCTCTTGATTAGAGGTATGTCCACTCCTTGTAGGCGACGCTGCGGTAGTGATGTATTTGTTTAGTTTCTTTTATCACAAAGGTTTTTTCCTACTGTAATGCTATGTATATTCACAACGTGTCTTTATATCTTCGAAGCGGATGATAGGTATACTAATTAACTCCCTACAGAACTACAATGTAAAACAAAAATCTAAGCCTTCTGTATCATTTGGCGTCGCGCAAAATATTAGTAGTACGTCAAGGGATAAATAAGCATGTCCCATTCGTGTTCGTTGGATACTGGGTGGTAATATTAGTAGTTTATTCATCCGTTCAAAATGTATAACATGGAAGGTAATTTTATGCGTTTGGAAGGCTGATTCGGTGAAGGGGAAATTGTAGATAGTCAAGTTCCCTTGTAGTTCGGAAAAGAGCAACGTCGCCTGCTCTTGGGAGTAAAGAGATGCTGGCATGTAGCTCCCTTCTTGATGCGTTATCTCCACTACAATGTTCATTCGGTTTTATACTGAATGTATCAGGATTTTCTTGTGACTGGGACAGAAGAAAGCCACAAGTTTGAGGGCTGTCAACCTCTTCTATCTCTGATGTCCCAACAAGGCTTGGAATTCACTGAAACATAATTTGAGAGATGTATCGTGACAAGATAAAGTGTCCTTCTGTATCGTACTGTAAGTGTCCTTGTTGAAACAAACAGCTAAATTATCAGCTTGGAATCTGAAAAGGGTACAATCGGGGGTGGGAGTTGAATTGTGATATTGTACCCCTCCACCACAAGAACTAAATGATAAGCAGTCTGATAGTATCTATCTATCATCCTAACCGATATATTATAAAAAAACAGTTTGCAACGTCTTGGGTTGACTTAGCTTGTATGCGGCACTGCGCACACGATGATATTTATTTTTAGTTTCCTTTACCAGAAAGGTTGTATCTGACTGTAATGACATTTATATTCACAATACGGTTTTATTCTTCGAACCAAATGATAGCTATACTAGCTTACGGCGTAATAAACTATAACGTAAGACAAGACTCCTAGCCTTCTGCACAATTTGGCGTCGCGCAGACTTGTAATGTTACATAAGCAAGTCGCACTCGTGTTCATCGAGTACTGGGTCGGGGCATTGGTGGTATAGTCAGCCCCTCTGGGTTAATCATACCTCTGGAGGGCCCTTGCACCAGTTAGGAAGACTGATGCGGTGAATCGGAGCTTGTAGAGCAACTTTGTGTGGTCTTGGGAATATACGAGCTGCTGCCATTTCTCTCCCTTCTTATAAACTAGGTGAGAAGAAAACCTTCTTAAGTTTGAGTTTTGCCGTTCCTTGATATTCCAAAACTACTTAGAATCCACTGAAAGAAAATATTGAAGGTTTTATCGTAACATAGTTTCAATGTTTCTCCGAATAATGAAGCAATGCTACTATAAGTTCCCTTGTTGAAACAAAGAACTAAAGTGGGTACCTGGCGTCTAAAATAAGTACAAACGTTGGGAGATAGAAGATGATTGTGTCTATCTCCAGCACAAGAAATAAACATTAGTAGTTTGAGAATATATACGCCTCATCCTAACCCACATAATATCAAACGATGAATTACTACGGCTTAGTCGAACATTTTTTATTTAATGATTCTTTCTTTCGTTCGTCTTAGTCTAACTGTCTCCTGGAATTCTAAATTTGTTTCGGTATAACTCAGTGGTTACAAAACACATTCTTACTTTTTCATAGTACTGCATCAAGCAAAAACTGTTGATTATAGCAGGCTTTCCTACCAGAAACCGGCTAGTTCAGTTCTGGTTCAAAGAATACTTTTTTTTATTTAGGGAAGTTACATTCTATATATTTTGTTTTTGAGCAAATAGAACATTGAAAGAGTTTATTTGGTCTGAAATATCAAAAGCTCTAATAAAAATGTGTGAACTGTTATATATAATACTAAATTAGATTTAATATATTTCAATCAAACAAATAAATCCGTAACAATCGGTTCTTCGATTAGGTTTCCTGGGAAACGAAATTATTTTCTAGTTTTGTCTAAGCTGCATAATGGACTCAATAAGTATCTCAATTTTAAACCTCTCTTTATTTACAATTACATTCATATTAAGATAGGATTTAGTAGGAAAAAAACGTTTTGAGGGTCGAAAATACTTAAAAAATAACAATTATATGTATTAATTATGCTACTAATATTTACTTTTATACCTGTCATAGTGTGATGAACATCCAATTTTAAATAGACGCAAATGATAATGAATGATAGATCATTCAACATTGAAAAATGATATCTGATAGATTCCTTTCTAACATGAGGGGCATGTCAGTGAGAAAACCGACGTAGTAAAAAAATCGCGAATCTGTAGAAGCAATAATGTCTGTTTGTAAGTAATGTATTACAACGTAGGAATGATACTATATAGATGGTATAGTATTATACCTTATACTTCAAGTTATAGTACATCACAAAGTGAGGAGGGCTCTAATATCCAAGTTTTTCTGCCTCTGTTTGATCGTGGTTTATTAATACGTACAATATAACCCACAAATATTTATCCTAATATATGTTTCTTAGAAACGAACTTATTGTTATTACGGCCTAAAGTGAAAACATCAACAACGGTTTTATGCTACTAAATTCCCACTGTTGGATATTATTTACATGGAAATTATCTAACTAGATTTTAGTACTTACACAAAACAATTTCCGATTATTAAAATGTTTTAACATAATTATTTCAACACCAAATACGTAAGTATAGGTAGGTATCATACGTTTCATGTATTGTTTTTGAAATGTTAAAACATATTTACACTAATTTTATATACTATTTGTATATATGCGGTTATAAGAAATCACTTACCTTTACAGATACTCCTACGTCTAACATAAGACGAACATCAACCTTAGAAGAACACGTTGTGGAACCAAACATCTGACTTCTTCACGTGAAACTGAGGCATGGAACTAGATTTGGAGAAAACGTCTATAAAAAAGATTATTTAATTAACATTGTTTTCATTTGTATAGCATCATGTTAGTATAAGATATTACATTGTTTTATAATTTTATTTGTTTATTTCCATAATGTTTACCTGTTTTTTCCATTTGTATGTATTATTTTATGTATTTTGTATTACCTTGTAATGTTTTTATGTATGTATCTGTTTTTATAAATAAAGCATCTCATTTTTCATGTTTTCAAAAATGTTTACATTTAATATAATGTTTATAGTACAAGACGACCAACAAATATTAGCCTATATTGATTTATGTTTTGTCTCTATTTCAAGAAAGCAGAGTATCTGAGAAACGTAGATCTTGTTATTATGAGGAACGAATTCCACAGTTAAACTATCTTATAGTTATATTTCCTTATAGTAAATATATACGAAAGTAGAAAATGTAACAGCGACACTGGTTTTAACGCTAAATATCGTTCGATTTACTTTGTAAGGAGGCAAACGGAACTTGTTATTTCACAAGACAAAAAGCTTTACTACAACTGGAAGAACTGGAAGAAGGGATGGGGTAAGAATTCTGATTACATTAGCTATGTTAACTGACTCCTTTATCTATTTATGTTCCCAGTTCAACCTGACTAATAATCAGCGTGTCAAACGTTTCCTCAACTATAAAGTCATGTATATTCTGTTCCAACAGACGACATTATAACTTCAGCTCGATTAAATAACTTCATTTGTCAGTGTCAAGTTCCGCCATTCCACAATTTTCGCGATCTGTTGCCACGATAATGTCTGTTCGTACGGAATGTGCTATGACGAGGGAATAATTTTATATAGAAGGTATAAATTCTGTATAGGTGCTGTAGCTTCATCATATAATGCAGCCCAGTATTGAAACGTATAAGATATGGTGAGATTTATTTGCCAGGTTTCACTGTTGTTCATCGGTCACGGATTTTGAAAAACTCTAACAATTGGTATTTTTAACATTATTTTCCTTGGAAACAGATTTATTTTTAATCTGACCTATGTTAACCAGAAGGACAACGGTTTTCTGGTAATAAATGTTTGCATACAATTAATTATTATTTACGATGAGAGTACCTAATTACATGTTTACGACTGCCTTAAGATATTTATAGAAGTATAATCTCCTATAAACAGGAGGTTAACCTCCTATTCTTTGTTAAAACAAATTAAATATTACATCACTTAGAATATTTTCGGATGTCTAATAATATTATTATTAATGACGTATGTATCCCTTTATTCGAGGAAATCATACTCGGAGGAAATATTTTGATATTAATTATACTAGGTTTTTTTCATTAAAGAAATAACATTTTCTTTTCATTAATAATTGTGAGTTATTTCAATTCCCATAATTGAAGATAAAGGTTGTACAAATTTATTACTTGTAATAAATTTGTTCAATTTAGCCACTAAATACTGCGAGCTAATTCCATCACATAAAATTGAGTAAACAGAACGTCCAAATGGTTTCGCATATGACCTGTATTACTGACGTTACACAATAGTTTAATTGTGCTCCTTAAGATAGTTTAGGTGTGATCTGACCGTTTAACTGACGTTAAACAATAGTCTAAATGTGGTCTTTAAGATAGTTTATATGTTATCTGTTTTACAGACGTTAAAAAATAGTCTAAATGTGGCATTTAAGATAGTTTAGATGTTATCTGTTTTACAGACGTTAAACAATAGTCTAAATGTGGCATTTAAGATAGTTTAGATGTTATCTGTTTTACAGACGTTAAAAAATAGTATAAATGTGGTCTTTAAGATAGTTTAGATGTTACCTGTTTTACAGACGTTAAAAAATAGTCTAAATGTGGCATTTAAGATAGTTTAGATGTTATCTGTTTTACAGACGTTAAAAAATAGTGTAAATGTGGCATTTAAGATAGTTTAGATGTTATCTGTTTTACAGACGTTAAAAAATAGTATAAATGTGGCATTTAAGATAGTTTAGATGTTATCTGTTTTACAGACGTTAAAAAATAGTCTAAATGTGGCATTTAAGATAGTTTAGATGTTATCTGTTTTACAGACGTTAAAAAATAGTCTAAATGTGGCATTTAAGATAGTTTAGATGTTATCTGTTTTACAGACGTTAATAAATAGTCTAAATGTGGCATTTAAGATAGTTTAGATGTTATCTGTTTTACAGACGTTAAAAAATAGTCTAAATGTGGCATTTAAGATAGTTTAGATGTTATCTGTTTTACAGACGTTAAAAAATAGTCTAAATGTGGCATTTAAGATAGTTTAGATGTTATCTGTTTTACAGACGTTAAAAAATAGTATAAATGTGGCATTTAAGATAGTTTAGATGTTATCTGTTTTACAGACGTTAAAAAATAGTATAAATGTGGCATTTAAGATAGTTTAGATGTTATCTGTTTTACAGACGTTAAAAAATAGTCTAAATGTGGCATTTAAGATAGTTTAGATGTTATCGGTTTTACAGACGTTAAAAAATAGTCTAAATGTGGCATTTAAGATAGTTTAGATGTTATCTGTTTTACAGACGTTAAAAAATAGTATAAATGTGGCATTTAAGATAGTTTAGATGTTATCTGTTTTACAGACGTTAAAAAATAGTCTAAATGTGGCATTTAAGATAGTTTAGATGTTATCTGTTTTACAGACGTTAAACAGTAGTCTAAATGTGGCCTTTAAGATAGTTTAGATGTTATCTGTTTTACAGACGTTAAAAAATAGTATAAATGTGGCATTTAAGATAGTTTAGATGTTATCTGTTTTACAGACGTTAAAAAATAGTCTAAATGTGGCATTTAAGATAGTTTAGATGTTATCTCTTTTACAGACGTTAAAAAATAGTATAAATGTGGCATTTAAGATAGTTTAGATGTTATCTGTTTTACAGACGTTAAAAAATAGTCTAAATGTGGCATTTAAGATAGTTTAGATGTTATCTGTTTTACAGACGTTAAACAATAGTCTAAATGTGGTCTTTATGATAGTTTAGATGTTATCTGTTTTACAGACGTTAAACAATAGTCTAAATGTGGTCTTTAAGATAGTTTATATGTTATCTGTTTTACAGACGTTAAACAATAGTCTAAATGTGGTCTTTAAGATAGTTTAGGTGTGACCTGTTTTACAGACGTTAAACAATAGTCTAAATGTGGTCTTTAAGATAGTTTAGGTGTGATATGTTTTACAGACGTTAAACAATAGTCTAAATGTGGTCTTTATGATAGTTTAGATGTTATCTGTTTTACAGACGTTAAACAATAGTTTAAATGTGGTATTTAAAATAGTTTAGGTGTGATCTTTTTTACACAGATGTCTGTGTTAAATACAGGTGTCTCCAAAACTTAAAATTATGTAAAACAAAACAGTAAAATGGATAAAATTAATTTTCAATCCTTGTGTTTGATTATACTGTATATATCCTTGCCAAAGGTGAAAAGGTTTTTCGAAATAAAATATGATAATTAATACATTTACAAAATGTGTCCTAATCGAGATCTATATATGAGTGTAACTTACAGCATTCTTACAGAATATAATAAATATCATTGCAGGTAAAACAAATGTACGAATGTAAGCAAAGTTTATACATTTATATTTCAGAATATATGCATCAATTGTTGAAATAAATATTTATATGTTTAACATCAATTAAATACTGAAAGTTTGCAACAGTTCGCAAGCAGAAGTACAACATATACGGAAAAAATATAAAGTCTGATAAAATAGAGCATTGTACAAAAAATCAGTACCGAGAACATTCGTTATTTCAATGTAATGGCAATCTCTGCCACGAAGGCGACAGTACCAGTTCACCAACACATTCTGGTGGCAAAGCAAGGTAATGATCCAGATGGGCTAGTTAAACATAAACGTTACCTCAGTAACGTAAGAAATATGTAATGGCTTATATGTGAGACATTATAATACAAAATTTGTTCGTGTGTAGTTCTTTGAACATTATTCTTGATACAATCCAGTAAATATATTTCTCCCTCCCACTCTTTTTTCATATTTACTACTCTCTTTCTCTATCACTATTTCGTACGTATGTAGGGCCTATATGATCTCTCTTAATCTTCATATATATGTTATATTCATTGCAATAAATAATTACAAACAAATGAATAAGTTGGAAATAATTGTATATTTATAGAAAAACTTTCCTACAAAAAGTTCCTGTACACAAACTACTAGAGTGAACAAGTTATATCTTATGATACGAACTAATGTGCCACTAATATGTCATGTGCGTGCAGGCAGGAATGATAATTGTTCACTGAATGGAATTGGTCAGGCCGAGAACTTTTGACCCTACTTAGATAAAGATCCGTTTTGCCATAAATGAATTTTGTATTTTAGTTCCCGATTCGATCTCAAAACCGTTATACACATGAGAAATAAAATCTCTAAGAAAGATTCCTTTGTTTAGGTTATTATACCTTTAGGATGGTGATCAATTTGAACCGACATGAAGCGACTAAGGGACTATGCGTCTACATGCTACTATGCACAACTACTTCCTATGAATAGAATCTAGTTTCGCCCTTTGTAAGCGACCTTGAGCGCTGAAATTGGATAAGTCGCTCTTCCTGTGTTCGCTATAGTGTTAGGTATTTCTAGTGCTTCAAATAAAAGTAGACTGTAAAAAATTTATAATTGTAGCTCGTTAAAAATAGACTCTGTAGGATGTATAGACAACACTAAATTAAAAAAAAATGGACGAAATATTTAGGCAAAAACACAGACTTGTTTTTAGAGAGAAAATTGTGACAAAATCCTTAACCCTATGCTTTCACCACTACAATAGATTCTTCTCAAGCACTAGTCAGTTTGGAGCAGGGAGGCAATCAGAACGTTTAACTAAAATGTTGTTTAAGATTAATTGAAACAGAAGATAAAATATTCTTTCAAAACCTTCCAAAAGTGAATAATTGATGATTATTTATTGCATTATTCACATATTTAGAATATCATTGTGTAACATGGTATTGTAAAATATTTTTTTAAGTATGATACTTATTATTTTTGATCAAATTTAATTTTGTCTACCTCAGAGCCTTGCACGTTCTACATGTGTATTTGTACCTCTAGAGTTCGACAATTTTGTTATAGATCAACGATCTCGATCAATAATAATTAAAATTAAATCAAATGGCTCAGGACCATTCCTGAGATAATTCTAGAACTTCTGGTCGCCATTGTGAACAAAACTGATTTCTCTATTGAATTGTTTTCTTTTTAGGTCATTACGCGTTTATATATAAAGCCACATGATGTAGGAGTTCTCCATAAAATATAAATGGCTTTCAGCTTGCATTAAAAAAAAGTTAACGAGAAACTAAAACTATTGTACACTACACAGACCACAGAGGTTATTGATAAAGTAATTGTAGCTTAGTTGCTTCTAGTGGACGACCCCATCCGTTCGTAGACTCCTGATTCAAAATCAAGAGAAGGCGATTTACTGCTTAGTCACAGCTGGCGGGATTCAGTGGACAGCTGGTCTAATTGTAATAATTTCGTCTGTTACGCTCTCGCTTCATGAGGTCTAGTCCTAGCAAAAGTATAAATAAAATGAGGAATTGTCCAAACATTAAATGTAGTTAATGCTTGAACGAAATTCATTGTGTGTGTGTGTGTGTGTGTGTGTGTGTGTGTGTGTGTGTGTGTGTGTGTGTGTGTGTGTGTGTGTGTGTGTGTGTGTGTGTGTGTGTGTGTGTGTGTGTGTGTGTGTGTGTGTGTGACTGTGGGTGGGTGGATGGGTGGGTGAATGGGTGGGTGGATGGGTGGGTGGGTGTGTGTGTGGGTGTGTGTGTGTGTATGTGTGTGTGCGCGCATTCGTTTTAATAAATACTTTGGATTTAAATAGGTTTATTAAACAATAATTCAACAATTGATGGTTTTAATATTAGTTTCCTTAGAAACGACATAAAATTTTGTTGAAGCGAAGGAGCCCACATTCCAATCTTTTTCCCATCTTGAAGTATTTCCTATTTTCAAAAACAGTATTTAGTTACATTCCATTGACCACATAGATAGTTTTCGATGGAACGCAAATAGTTTTAAAACAAATGGAATATATAAACGACTTAAATCATTGATTCGCTAAGAAAATGCTACAATATTTTAATCAGCGTATAAGAAGATGTATGTGGGTACAAAAAACAATACTCTTGAAATGAATACTTTTAAATAAAGTGCTAATCATTACAGAATATGTTCCCACAAGCTTCTTAGACTAACATAAGAGCCTATAAAATAATAGGAATGGGTAACATAACAACCGTCGTCCTCACTTCAAAACAAGAATGATATTGATACTACAAAAATAACTTTCAACAGGAAACACCAATAAAAACTATCAGGACTTATTCAATCTCAGCTACTTTATTTTGTTTAAATTTGTAATTATAATAATTTTAATGTAAGATTAGTAATTTAAAACGTGTATATATATATATATATATATATATATATATATATATATATATATATATATATATGTGTGTGTGTGTGTGTATAATTTAATTTTGTATCACTATTTATGTTTATATATATTTTATGTTATATTATCTAAGTACTATGCGATGTGTTATATCTATTGGACTATATTTTTGTTATATTTTTTGTATCTGTTTTTGTAAATAAAGCTAAACTTATTTAGTCATCTTTAAAACCTCTTTAAGTTTATTAATAGAATTTGATAGATGAAAAGCCAGGATTCTATTATTTTGTAGAACTGACTTGATCAGTACATTTTATCCTATTCCGTTAGAACTACGTCTTTTCCTTCTAATTTCCGTATTTCGCCTTAATATAGACCTAAATTCTAATACGGAAATTATATATGTAATAGTTATATTACAGTTCAACCTGTACAAAAATGTAAGTAAACTGAGTGGTATGCATAAAATCACAACATTTAATGGAGGTAAATATAAAAATCCCTTAAGTAAACCCTGCCATAATCGAGTTCAGTTTTCTTTTATTCTAGACTGTAGAAGATGTTTATGTTCAGGTTGACCTCGCGTTTTGTTTTGTTTAGCGACTAGCGCATTCCGCGTACTCTCATCATATTTACTTGCCTCAGTTAATCGTTCGTCATCCAGTCTAAGTCTTTGAACAAGCTTTTCGACTGTTTTCTCATTTGCAGGAACGTTGTCCCACGCTGTTCGAAAATGTGACAACTTCCTAGGAAGATCACTAAGAATTCTGGTCATCAACTAAATTTCTCCGATGGGATCATTTTCAGTTGACAGCTGTTCACAAATTTGTATAATTTCATAACAATTTTGTACTGCTGATCTACTCTCGTCATATTCAAAACTGAAAAATTTCCTGCTCAAAGTTTCCAAGGTTACTTCGGTTTTTGCACCATACAAATTTACAAGTTTGTCTAACATATCTTTCGATGTGATACAATTCGATATTTTAACTGCTATACTACTGCAAACATTTAATCCAATCAAAGACTGCGCATCTATATCTTTCTGCAACCAAGTTTTTACATCTATATCATTTTGCTAGCCTATTGGCTTGACTGTTAGGCCAGTTGCAATACTGTATAAGTCTTTAGTTTTTAAGGCTAGGTTTAGCTTGAAACGCCATGAGACATAATTCGTGACTCCATTTGAGTCTTCATTCAACCAATACTTCAATTCAACTAAATTCAATAGGTGAAATTTATACACCTCAGCTTTAAGATAACCCCAAAGAAAAAAATCGTACGGGCTCAAATCAGGAGAGCGATGGCGTGAACAACGGCATTATGAACCGTGGTACCATCCTGTTGAAACCAAAACTCTTGTCTCATGTTCCTCACTATGCTCCTTCATTTTGTTAAATAGAAATGTCTCCAGCTCCTCAGAATTACAGAGTTCAGTTAAACCTTGATATTTAAAAGCGTGAAACCCAATAATGCCTATGGAGCTTACTATCTCACCTACTGCCTATGGAGGATGCATCTCACTAAGCGGTCACTTTGGGGCTTTAAAGAGATCCATTGTGAAGTTCACGAGGATGTTCAGTAGCCCATTAATTGAAATTTTGCTTATTTACTGAGCCGGAGAGGGGAAAGTCGGCTTCATCGCTACACGACAGAATAGTGTCGGGTTGCACAGAGGTTACGATTGCGTTTCAACATCTGTACGTTCCACACAGTCATCTAGATTCAATTCTTGAACAACCATCATCTTTTGGGGCTGTAAATGAAGGTCAGAGAGTAAAATTTGCCTTACCTTTCTCGACAATATTCCAAGTGTAGCAGAATGTGTTCGGCCAAAGCGCCATGGAGATTGTTCAATGGATGCTCTCGCTGCAGCGAAGGTTTTAGATGCCCCCACACTTTTAGGTCGCCCACCTGGTTTTCTAAGAAATGTAGATCCTGTCGACCGTACATTGGTAATGCATTTCCTAGTGGTTTTAGCATCAGGAACCTTGCCATGGCGCGTCAAACCAAACCCCTACGAAAAGCCCTCTGCGTCGCCCCCGCACTGTCATTGTTATTTAAAGAACGTTTCAACAACAAAGCCCCGATGCTCACTAGAAAACTGCATAACGACTACTGAACATGGCGTAGTTGCATCCAGCCAACACCACTACACCCACGCCACTAACTCACATGCGCGCTTTTCAGTGATTTTTTGAATCTAAGGAGTCCATTCTTCTCCACCCCGCCCCTTACTGAACGACTGTAAAAGCTAGTGAACTTCACGATAGACCTCTTCATAGCCCCAAAGTGACCGTCTGGTGCGCTGCATCCCTCGTAAGCGTTATTAGGCTTTACTTTTTTTAATTACAAGGATCAACTGTTACTATGAACTCTGTACGCCGTTAGGGATATCTCAAAGCAAAAGTTCAACCTCAGAATTTGGAGGCCCCTAAGGAGGCAATTACAGATGTCATTGTTGGAATAATGACAGATATGCTGAAAAAGATTTATGGAATTTTTTTCGAACGACTCAATTTGTGCATAGCTCGTCATGGTCATCACCTGGATGATATAGTTTTCAAAACCCAATAAAAATAAAATGGCATTGTAAGTAGTTTTTAGAAAACTAAACTTTTTAAAATTATATTGGTTGGTTTTTTTTAAAAATACACCTGTCAAATCAAGGAGTTCATTTTGCCCCATCCTGTATACACACTGATCATAATTTGATCTTTTACTGAAGAGCTATATATATATATATATATATATATATATATATGTGTGTGTGTGTGTGTGTGTGTGTCTGTGTCTGTGTGTTTGTGTGTATGTATAAATATATATATAATGATAACCAGTAGTATAAGTCAATCCAGTATAATTCCTGAATTGATTTTACCCATTATGCTACTCTTGGAGATAGAAGCTAAAAGGAATGTTGAGAGTAGCCATATCAGCGAATTATGGTGAAACCTAAAAAAATGTATGAAGGGAGAGATTGTCGTTTAGTTGCGACATAACGTTAGCTATATCTATGGGAGATCCTATAAAGACTACTTTTCGGTTCAGTAAGGAATTGGTTAATTTGTATGTAAGGCGAAAAAATATACAGACCTTAAATGTTTACTAGACCATAAATCTTTTACAACTACAGAACCTTTTACAATTATAGACTATTTTGACATATGTTTTTATTAAATTTTTAATACACGACTTTCATTTCATTGTAAAAATATATCAACAGGAATATTATGTGGTATGCTCTTGAGTAGAGAACAAGGTTGAAAGAGAGAAAATCAAAAGTTCATGAAGCATTTAAACAAATATGGTATTGTAGAGAAACAAAGGTATTGTGGTATAAGGAGGAAAATTCAAATTGAAACGCCTGTGATTAAAACACTTTAAGCAGAATATAAAACAACATTAGAATGAGTTATCCCTTACAGATGAATAAAACAATGACCATGTGCTTGAACAGGCAAGTAGAGTTTTTTCATCGACTGCTCTGTTGCCTCCCAGCTGGTCCCAGCAGTTTGGACTGGGAGACTTGAGCAGACCTAAAATCAAGGAAAGTCCTTGTATATCCTGGCCTGAGAAAGCGATGACCCTGCATACAAATTCAAGCCACGCCTCCAAGCTTAAGTTATAAGCCCCAGCCTAGATACAGAACTAATCCATTGAACAAGAAGTGCTAGTCTGACCGATATCTAAGGATACAAGTCTCGTACAGAAGAGGTAAAGTCCGCAGTTGGGCTAATCACAGCAAGTCACATTCCCTTTATAACTTATTAGTTAAGATAAAGGTTAAATATGCACCATTTTCAGAAGTATATAGAAATTACCGAAGTTCCACACTATTTTAATCTAAATTTGTTGTTTGCTTAGCACCATTTTAACAATTGGTTTAGTATTGTTGCACGAATGTAAACTTTTTTTTAATAAATAATAACTACTATCGTAATTATAAATGATTTAAATAAGCAGTAGTACTTCATACAAGATTTTACAGAAGTTATTTATTTTATTATTGTTTTACGAGTAAAATGTCAAATTTAAATCATTGCCCTGTAAACATTTGATTTAGTTTTGCCTGATTTAGTTTTCAATCCTTGAGTTAGTTTGTAATATTATAAACTTTATAAGGGATTGTTTGCTTTTGCTCAAGTTTACTAAGATTTCAACCCTTAGTGCGATGCATTTTATTCCAAAATTGTTATATAAAAATAATAGTTCAAATTGTGTAAAGCTCTATTTGATATCAATTTCTTACAAATATGTAAAAAAATATAAAAATATTAAAAAGAGTCTGGAAGAGGTAATATAGGTGAATAGAGAGAAGCTGAACAATGTACGTCATATTGACGAATCTCATATTTGTCAACTGTATTAAATAGTTACAACATATTCAGGACTGTGTTTCCATCGCTGTGAAACTTATGAATATTATATGTGTGACTCGGGGAGGCCTCGTATTAAGTTTAATAAAATTACGTAGCTAAAAGGTTTGTTTATCTGAAAACGTAAATACATCAATCTGACCAAGTGGAAAGTTGAGACACCAAGACCTAATTCCCTATTATGGACATGATTTGGAAAAAAACGGATGAGAAACAGAAAAAGTGTGTTGCATATGTATTTTTAAATTTATTATTTATGAGGTGATAGATTGATGAATGCTAATAAAAGCTCTACTAAAAGCTAGAATAATTTGAAAACTAGTTGTACAGACATGGGCTTAGAATCTCATGAAAAAAGAATTACAAGCCAATAGGTTCAGAAGGGAAATAATACGGAACCAGGAACTAGAAGATCTGCTCAAACATAACTTGAGAGTATCAAGGGTTTATCATGAGACATCCTGAGAGATTCAGGATATTTGCTACTTCTCCCAGGATGTACTCTGGGGAACTGTAGAGAGTAATAGTAGAGGAAATTCGATGTTTAAACATTTAAGGAAATTATTTTTGCAATTTCTCAGTGGATATTTGAATATAAACTACCTTGACAACTATAAATCGGTATGTGCTTATAAGACCATATTAGAGGTCACTTACAATTTTCAATCAAGTCTTTTTTTTTTAATTTCAACAGTTAGTGACATAAAATATTAGAGAGTAATAATATAGTTTTCCTCTACAATTTTACAATCTAAAATTATATATAGCAACTCCTAAGATGTTGGATTTTCTATTTACACTTCTGTCTGCCTTTCTCTTTCTGTCTGTTAAAGATTTCTTAAAGGTTCTAATATGACAGAGATATGTCAAGGCATTTATGTTAAACTGAGAGTAATGAAAACCTAATAATTTAACAAAAAAAAATAAACCTGATAAAAATAAAACTTCGTTATAACAGGCTTTTATCCTAGAATTACTCCAACATTTAAAAAAATAAGTTTTATGATTGTTGCTCTACAGTCATTAAAAAAAACTCAAGTGGAACAATCAGTTACGTATTTTTAAAACATAGGCAGAGCATCATCTATGTAATTAAAAAAACCCAAAATTTTGCTTTTATATCGTTTAGAAAGTATTTGTTTTTACTAAGCGACTGAGGAAACACTAGTAGCATACGATCAGTGGTGCACATATTTTCCGCTCCATAACGTTTACTCGGTCTGGCAGTGGTACTGTTAGTGAACCCCTCTGAGGGTAAAATGTTTCCTCGGTCTGGCAGTTGTACTGCTAGTTTTCCCCTCTTTGGCTGCAAAGTCTATTCGGTCTGGGAGTAGTACTGCTAGCGTTTCTTTCTTCGGCCACAATGTCTACTTGGTATGGTAGTAGAACTGCTAGCGTTTAAATGGAACTTGAGGGCATTTATGTACTTTTTTTAGACTAGAGCACAGTCAATTGAAGTTCTAATTTATTGAATAATTCCTATAAAATGTTAATTTTCTGAAGCTGTGAATTTTACTATTTAGACTTTGTTTTGGAAATAGCAGAAAATTTTAAACTAGTGGCCTTACAACCATGTGTGCAAAAGAGTCTGACAAAAGTTAATAACTTAATGGTTTTGGCACTAACCAGTCTTTACTCGGATTTATTTCTGGTATTTCATATAAAACATCAATTATACAGATTAACATTAATTAACAGATTAAATATATCTTATTGTTTTTAAAAATCTATGTACGTTGTCTTCAATTTTCAATTGGATATTAAAAAATACTTCAGTAATCAGTTCAATAATAGCACAAATACTGAAAATTGAGTTTCCTATTGGATTAAGAACTGTATTTTTTTTAACAACTATAGCCTATGTTTTAAAATTCTGGCATTTATTGTTTAACGTGAAGTATTATCTTTAAAATGTCTTATTGAGAAGGTAGGTTGGTAAGTATAGAATTAAACATAGAGAACATACATTGATTATAATCAACAGGTCTGGATAACTTAATATATGCTATTTTTGTTCCATCCTGAGAATTTCATTGGTACTAATCACTATTAGAAAGATGCCCATATTTACTACCTGGGGAGGAGCTTGATATAGAACTATGATTAATGTATCATCAGTTACATTACCGATGTAATCACCAAAACAGTGTATAAATATACTTGTACTTCAGTTTTTACTTTCCAATGTCTTAGAGTTTAAGTTGATTTAAAACAGCACTTATAGGAGTCATCAGGTTGTCCCTCCAATAATAAGAACTTGTCAAATTTTAAAGAAGTGGAATTGCTCTTCATCAGATAACCCAACTGTTAAGTACAGGATCCTTAACCTCACTTTCAACAGACCACGTTTGTTTACAATTCTCATTAGTTCGTATAACCTAGCAATCAGCTGGTGTTTATCACAGTTCAAGTTCCACCGCCTACTAGACTTTCATTGCCGACCAGAATCTAGGATCCTTTTACTGCAAACAAGTAGGTTTTACGATCCAGTCACCAGATGAATCTAGACTATTCATCTATGGCTTTAGACTAATTATCTGATTTAGTTACCTGTTGCTAGCATTTCCGTCTTCTCTCAAGTTACACACACTTCTTGCAACATGGCTTTCTAGTGCGGCATTCCTGGTTTCTATTCAAGTGTTTTAGCCGATTACATCGGGTTTAAACCGCGTCTGATTATTACCCCGCTTACTGATTATGTTCGGTTAATGTTTTAGATGCGTTCTAACTATGAATTAACGATTTTAGCCGCGATAAAACTGTTTTAAACCGCTTTCCTTATACAAGTGTAATTTGTTAGGTTAGCCGCGTGGTATTTCATTACACCGCAGACAATTAACTCTTTAACCTCGTGGGTGAACTATCAAGTGTTGATTAAAGCTTTTCTGTTGTGACTATTTGAAGTGCTTTTAACTTTCAATTAATTTTAAATGAGTTTTAGTTTTATGCCATTCTTCGCAAGCTACGGTCCATCACTTCAGGACTTAACCCAGGCCTGGGAAAACCCGCATCATCACCTCTTCAACTACCCTGTATAACTTGGAATGGTAAGTGGCGTAGGCTTAACTTCACTCATAAAATTGAACTATTTCTTTTAATTAACGTTTAGTGTTAAATTTAAATTCAGTGTTTTTTTTCTTATTAATAAAGCAGACCCCATACTGCTCCAACAAAGCGTGGGTGGTCTTCCGGACGTTTTAGTGTAACCGCAAATGATTTGAACTACCCTATTTTCATTTTCTTTCTTTAGTTTTGCAACCAAAACTATACATGGTCAACACGGGCCGGATAATTTGTATCAAATAAACCATAGGATACAGTTCACTGCAAAATTCATCTTAAAATATTTCCTTAACTAATTTTATTTTCTGTTGTTAAAAATGGCAATTAATACTGATTATTATTTGTCAAAATTAAATAATATCATTGAGGACCTGGAACAGGTTATTAACATAATTACTGGAAATGATATCCCTACAGGTCTCATTAGCGAAATCCGACGCATCCACGGCAACTTTATTGACACATACGAATATATGGAAAAAAGTTTTGAGCATGAAGTCGCTGAAACCGCAGAAAAGGCTTTTCAATTGAAAGCCAAATTTCAACTTTTGTATTTGCCCATCCTGGCTAAATGTCCAGGCATTATAAAATCTGAAGAAAAGGAAATTTCACCGGCTAACCTCACAAATAATTGCATCAGTCTGCCAAGCCTACAAGTACCCACTTTCTCAGGCAATAACAGTGAATGGACAGACTTTATCACTATGTTTGACTCTATGATCCACTCTAATGCAAATCTGACCGCAGTACAAAAATTTCAGTACTTAAAATCAACTTTAAAAGGCGATGCCTTAGCAATCATTACCGGCTTAACAATTTCAGACAATAATTATGCAATAGCTTACAACGCTCTAAGAAACCGCTATGCCAACCCACGCAGGCTAGCCGATCATTACTTCAAACAGATTCAAGAGTTCAAATCAATGCAAACCGCTTCGCACTCAGAACTCAACCGCTTTCTAACCGCACACTCTAACGCAGTATGTGCTTTGAAGGCCATTAACTTACCGGACTTGGCAGATTTTCTGTTGTTTCAAATGGCAGTTAATAATTTAGATCCGAAGACTCGTCTTAATTTTGAAACCAGGCTAGGCACCAACACTATGCCTACTTACCGCAGTTTGAATGATTTTGTAACTGAACAAGCTAGGGCAATGGAATTGCTCAACCAGCCTTCGACCTCAACCGCAGCTAGCACAAGCCAACAACCTCGAGTATTGGTGTCTTCTTTACATGAACCTGACCTAATTAATGAGTCATATCCAAACGCTGACCCACTTAACATTAATTCAAGTGGCGACTTAAATCAGGGCGTTAACCCTCAACCACCTCAGTTTAAGCCAGTGCAAAATATACCTCAACCTCGCACTTTTCAGGCAAGGCCTGCCATGCAGAGTCCTATTCGACCGCAGACAGTGACGCGACCAACCATCTCACCAGTTTCTAACAGGCCGGGTCAATCAGTGTTTAGACACCGACTACCTCCATTTCATATGGCTCAAGCCAACGTATCAACCACTCATGCTGGGAAATGTATTTACTGCGACTCGGACCACATCATATTCCACTGCAATGCGTTCTTGGATTTAACTGTGCCTGAACGGAAAAGGGCCATTAACCAGTTACAACGTTGCTTCAACTGTCTTGGCTCACATTTTCAGTCCAAATGCAAATCAGTCAAACACTGCAAACACTGTGGGGATCCGCATCACACATTGTTACATGACCCCGCTCCTTCACGACATTGACTAATTCAACCGCGACACCCCAGTTCGACAGTCAAACATCAACTTGCTATTAAATCACAACCGCACGCTCTTTCTTGTAAAATTCATTCCTCTCTTGCCTTGTTGGGCACCGCACAGGTCATCATTCAAGACCATTTCGGTCAACCGCTTCTTTTCAGAGCCATCATTGACCCAGGCAGTCAAATCTCTGCTATAACTAAACATGCTAGTACACTGTTGAACTTACCCGCTCGGAAATCAAATCTTTCATTGATTGGTGTCGCATCCAAGACAACCCGCATATCTGAATATGTCACTTTACAAATTTTCTCGAGGCATGACCAGAGTGTCTTGCTTACCGCAGAAGCTGCTGTACTTCAGCACATTACTGACCCGCTTCCATCAACTGCTCTGGCACCAAACATACGTGCCCATTATACGAACTTACCGCTAGCTGATCCGCATTTCGATACACCTTCAAGTGTCGACATCATCCTAGGCGCTGACATTTTCACACAGATTCTCACGAATGGACCTCGCACCATTATCCAAGGGCAACCCTCAGCACTTAACACTAGGTTAGGTTGGGTCATCATGGGATCTATACCCTACAGTATGCCTCATCAACCGCGCGCATTTATCACTACCTTAGAGTCAATTGATGACAACATGCGACGGTTTTGGGAAGTCGAAGAAGTCACAAATGTGAATCACCTCAGCCCCGAAGATCAACTGTGTGAAGGACTGTTCGCAACCACTACTGATCGTGACGCAACGGGAAGATATATCGTAGCACTCCCATTTAAGCCGGAAGCTATCCCGCTCAAGTCTAACCGTAACACTGTTCTGGCTAGTTATCATGCGTTAGAAAAACGTTTAAACCGCCAGCCTGAGGTAGCCATACAATATCATCAGTTTATGGCCGAGTATATCGCTCTAGGGCACATGTACCCCGCCCTCAAGGCTTCTGACTATCTTATTCCGCACCATTGCGTATTTAAGACCACCAGCTCTACTACTAAGCTTAGAGTGGTATTCAACGCGTCATCACCTGATTGCCACGCAAACACCCTGAACCAGCAAATGTTATCCGGTCCTAAACTGCAAAAGGACTTGGCTAATTTAATCATCTCTTTCCGTTTATATACTTACGCTGTCTGCACCGACATCAAGATGATGTACCGTCAAATTTTGGTCCGACCTGAGGATCGTTCTTACCAACACATACTTTACCGGGCTTCACCTCAATCACCGTTAATCGAGTATGAACTTGCTACGGTCACCTATGGCCTAACCCCTTCCGCTTACTTAGCTCTGCGAACGCTGGCACAACTAGTAAAGGATGAGGGAACCCGCTATCCTACAGCCTCCGAAGCAATCCTTCATCAGACCTACGTAGATGACGTCGTCGCTGGAGCTGACACGCCCGAAGCCGCTAAGACGTTAATACAAGAACTTATCGACATTTTCGCTCGCGCAGGCCTGGAACTCAGAAAATGGTCGGCAAATGAACCCTCGCTACTCGCAACGCTACCTTCCTCTCACTTGGAAAATCCGCTGTTGTTTCAAGACGAATCCGCTGCAATTAAAATATTGGGTTTGCAATGGAACCCTTCGTCAGACTCGTTCTCGTATCAAACTCAAACTATTACGCTGGTGCCCACAAAACGCACCATCTTGTCCTATGTCGCACGCACTTTTGACCCGCTTGGCTTCTTAACGCCTATTACCTTTTGGATTAAGTCTTTTCTTAAACGCTTGTGGTTGGAGAAACTGGACTGGGACCAGCCTCTGCCAACCCCTCTGCTCGATCAATGGGACAGCTTCATTGTCCACTTCGCTTGTTTGTCTGCTATTCAAATTCCTCGCCATGTAGGCACGCGATCAGCCAGTCATCGCATCGTTGGGTTTTGTGATGGTTCCGAATCAGGCTATGCTGCTTCTATCTATTTGAGATCTGAGCTTAACGGGGCCGTCAACACCAGCCTGTTGAAAGCTAAAAGTAAGGTAGCCCCTGTTAAATTGCTTACCATACCTCGTTTGGAACTTTGCGGCGCAGCACTGCTGGCTAAGTTATACAAATCAACTCAACCCGCTCTTGATTTCATTCCAATCGCTAACACTCTCTTCTTTACTGATTCTGAGATAGTACTTCATTGGATTCAGACCCCGCCTCATCAATTGAAAACTTTCGTAGCCAACCGCATCACTGAGATTGTTTCAAGCACACAAATGGATCAATGGTTCCACGTCTCGACTAATGACAACCCCGCAGACGTTGCTTCTCGCGGTTGTCTGCCTGATCAACTTGCCACACACCCGCTTTGGTGGCATGGACCTCCATGGTTATTGCTCTCTCCTACCACTTGGGATCTCACACGACCTAAAGGAACTAACCCAGATCAGACGGAAACAAAGGTTGAAGCTAAAGTTCATTGCACGACTGTTAAAGAACCCAACCGTCTCTTGGAAATGATCGAACAACATTCAAACTTAACCACCCTTCATCATGTCTATGCATACGTATTACGTTTCATTAACAATTGTGGTAAAAAGTTCCAAGTTACCAGCCATCCTCACAACACTCGTTATAAGGCGAAGCTCGCAGTGATCAAAACCACTGCCCTTAAACCCACTCTCCAACCGCTTTCAGTGCAAGAACTTGGTAACGCAAAGACTTTGTGCGTTAAATTGGTACAAACCCATGCATTCTCTGACGCCTTGAAAAGACTTCAAGCTGGTATCCGCGTCAACGACAACTTACGCAGCTTAACACCATTTGTCGACCCCTCTGGCTTGATCAGGGTGGGCGGTAGACTTGATCATTCGTCTCTGAGTTATGACTCTAAACACCCGCTTCTGTTACCGAAACGCCATCATTACGTCAACCTCATTTGTGACCACTATCATAAACTGGCATTGCATGCCGGACCTCGTACCACTCAAGCCTTGATCAACAGTGAGTTTTGGATCATAGCTTTACGCTCTTTACTTCGACAACGCATCCATGCGTGCATTCGCTGTTTTCGCTTACAAACTAAACCGCAACAGCCTATAATGGCCTCATTACCATCGTCAAGAGTTACACCGTCGCCTCCCTTCTATAGAGTCGGAGTAGATTTTGCAGGACCCTTTGATACCAAGGCCAACCACCTGCGAACCTCTAAGCTATTAAAAGCTTATCTATGCTTGTTTGTATGTATGACAACCAAAGCAGTTCACTTGGAACTCGTAACTGACTTATCTACGGACGCTTTCTTCGCCGCATTTCATCGCTTCACCTCCAGAAGAGGTCTCCCCTCAGAGGTTTATTCTGACAACGGCACGAACTTTACAGGCGCTGCCAATCGACTTGATGAGGTTTACAAATTTCTTGACCGCTCTAATTCTCATATCAAACGTAAACTAGCTGATCAACGCATCATATGGCATTTCAATCCTCCGGCCGCTCCTCATTTTGGGGGACTGTGGGAAGCCGCTGTCAAATCTACCAAGTCATTGCTACACCGCACTGTGGGTAACAACATGTTAACGGCTGAAGAGCTATCCACCTTGTTCATAAGGATAGAGGCTATTTTGAATAGCCGCCCTATTTTCGAAACATCTCCAGACCCCAACGAAGGATCGTCCTTTCTTACTCCCGGACACTTCTTAATTGGACGTCCGTTGCTATCGCTTCCTGAAGAATGTTATACTGAACCTCCGCTTAAATCAAGATGGTCAATGCTACAGCAAATGTCCAACCGCTTCTGGAAAACTTGGTCCACCCAATACCTACACACACAAATTCAAGGTGGAATAAGGACTCGGCGCCACTCAAGGAGAATCAAATCGTCTTCATAACTGGTGAACATTCGAACCCTCTTCATTGGCCTATGGGTCGGATCCTCAAATTGCATCCAGGAACAGACCACGTCGATAGGGTAGCTACTGTCAAGACTGCACATGGACAACTGAAGAGACCAGTCAACAAGCTCGTCGGCTTTCCGCTTCATCATTAGTTCTTCACCGCTTTCCTACAGGTTCTTTCTTCGGCGCTCTTGCCCCTTTTGTTTCTTTTGGTTTTCTTCGTTTTCCCTGCCACTTTTTTTCTTCGGCACCCTCGGTTTCCGGTGCTTTAGTGGTTCTTCGCCCCCTACCCACCTGGCGGATTAAAAACATTCGTTTTGGTGGGCGGTATGTTAAGTACAGGATCCTTAACCTCACTTTCAACAGACCACGTTTGTTTACAATTCTCATTAGTTCGTATAACCTAGCAATCAGCTGGTGTTTATCACAGTTCAAGTTCCACCGCCTACTAGACTCTCATTGCCGACCAGAATCTAGGATCCTTTTACTGCAAACAAGTAGGTTTTACGATCCAGTCACCAGATGAATCTAGACTATTCATCTATGGCTTTAGACTAATTATCTGATTTAGTTACCTGTTGCTAGCATTTCCGTCTTCTCTCAAGTTACACACACTTCTTGCAACATGGCTTTCTAGTGCGGCATTCCTGGTTTCTATTCAAGTGTTTTAGCCGATTACATCGGGTTTAAACCGCGTCTGATTATTACCCCGCTTACTGATTATGTTCGGTTAATGTTTTAGATGCGTTCTAACTATGAATTAACGATTTTAGCCGCGATAAAACTGTTTTAAACCGCTTTCCTTATACAAGTGTAATTTGTTAGGTTAGCCGCGTGGTATTTCATTACACCGCAGACAATTAACTCTTTAACCTCGTGGGTGAACTATCAAGTGTTGATTAAAGCTTTTCTGTTGTGACTATTTGAAGTGCTTTTAACTTTCAATTAATTTTAAATGAGTTTTAGTTTTATGCCATTCTTCGCAAGCTACGGTCCATCACTTCAGGACCTAACCCAGGCCTGGGAAAACCCGCATCATCACCTCTTCAACTACCCTGTATAACTTGGAATGGTAAGTGGCGTAGGCTTAACTTCACTCATAAAATTGAACTATTTCTTTTAATTAATGTTTAGTGTTAAATTTAAATTCAGTGTTTTTTTTCTTATTAATAAAGCAGACCCCATACTGCTCCAACAAAGCGTGGGTGGTCTTCCGGACGTTTTAGTGTAACCGCAAATGATTTGAACTACCCTATTTTCATTTTCTTTCTTTAGTTTTGCAACCAAAACTATACACCAACCATGTACTGATTTCACTGTAAGCTCAGTATACCTTTGCTTATAAAATAGCTGGAACAGAATATTACAACTTAATTCAAGATAAACTCTAAATAAAACGTCAAAGATGTTTTCATATTGCAAAACCAACATTGTTGGATGTCAAGGAAGCCATTTAGACTACAGGGAATCGTCATTACTTATACAGGGAGTCTAGCAATTCTGTAATCCTTGAGATGCTTGAAAAACTCTGGAATTTTTTTAACCCTTGAAATCCTGGAAATCTTTGAAAGCCCTGGATTTGTTTTCAGTTTTAAATTTGTTTCTTTAAATTTTAGCTCCATAAAAAAATAATGTAATAACATTATAAATGCATATAATTTGCATCACAAATATAACAAATTAGGACAGAAATCTACAACGTCATATATATATATATATATATATATATATATATATCCCTATTATATCTTACCAATGTCAGTAATGTCACATGATTTGTCCTGTGCACACAGAATATAATTTAACATTCATTTATGGTCACACTGACTATGGGAGAGTTTGTTGTCAAGCTTATCGAAGGTGTTACACGAGCATCCCCTCCCCCTGGTTTTTTTGTTAATGCGAGAGAGATAGCTTTAGCTGCGTACAATGTTGTTTATCTCTCTCACACTAATACTAAACTGAGTAGAAACACTAATGCCACATGTGCAATAAGTTTGACAACAAAATTTCCCATACTGTTGCACCAAACTGTTACTTTTTTAATAACTTTCTTTATCCTATGCTTTATCCACTTAGCAATCAAGGAATGCCGAAAAGTTGCATTATATGTTTGTGATTCGCAACTGTGTTGCATTCTTACTATAGTGACTATTGGCTAACTAAAATACAAGGTAATCATGTTGACAAATTGTTTTATCTTTATATATTTACATTAATAGTAGTGCACTGTTTATTGTTTGGATTGAAAATTTATAATCAATAGTAGTATTAATGCAGTTGTAAATGAGCGCAGGTTGGAATCTTGAACTTTAATGTTTTTACATTGCTCTAATAACCCTTTTAATGCAAGTATAAAATTAAAACCAAAAGAAATCATTTCTAATCCAAGCAGATAATTTCTTAGAAGTAATTGTCTTTCTGAAACGAACTATATACTTCATACATTTGATCAAGAAATTACTTTATAGGTTCAAATATTAGTATATAAAATAATATGAGGAGGTGGTAGATTAAAAGAAGAGTGGCTAAATGCTGGAATACATCCAGGCCATTTTTGCGTTAAAAGAGTAGCAATAATAAGTTTGCTATATGTACTCTCTGTCAAAAAACATTAGACATTTCTAATATGATTGCTAGTGCTTTAACCTCACATACTAAAAGTGGGAAACGTCAAACACTCGTAAATATAATAGTGAAATTACATTTAAAACTCTTGCATAAACAAGTGAAACTGAAAAAGGATTGGATACTACTAATACTCCAGACACTAACCAGTCAATCTTACAACGTTCTGGCTCTGTTAATAATATTGTGAGTGATGATGTTTCAGCTGGTCCATCTGGTCTAAGTCAAAATGCGGATACTGTTAAAAAAACCATTATTGATTACTGCGATAAAGATGACATAACAAGATCTGAAAACCTTTGGTCATTGAATAAGATTTATTCACAAGAATCGTTTAGGAAGTAGTTCAAGGATTTATTTTTCCTGATAGTGCTATAGCAAAAAATTTCCATTGGTATATAGATATGCTATGGTACGTCATATACCCTATGGATTAGGACCATATTTTGAGAAAAAATTGTTAAAAATTATTTGTGAGTCTTATTTTTTTTGCTGTTTCGTTCAATGAATGTTTAAATAATTTTGCACAAAAGTGTCAATTAGATATAATAGTTTGCTTTTAGGCGAATGACTTAGTTCAGACAAGATACTTAACTTCAGTTTTCTTAGATCATGCAATAGTTTCTTACTTGTTTAAATATTTCACTGGTAATTTTAAAGATATGTGATATTCAGTTAAAAATTATGATTCAGGTTTCAAGATGTGGTCCAAATGTTAATGAAAAATTTTACAATGATTAAGATGATCATTTAAACAATTCAGATGATTACCAGTTACTTTACTACGAAACTTGCATTTTACATATTATATACATAGAGAGTTCAACATCAAATAAAGATTGCATGGAACACAAATGATTTCTTATGTCTAATTTATAATGTATTTAAAGGTTTTTATCAGGGTGTGCAGATTATATGTATTATACTAGTTCTAAATTGTTTCCTCTGAAACGTGTGAAACAAGATGACTCGAAAATTCAAAATTTATAGATAGAGCCTTCAACAATAATTGGCAATTTGAAAATTATTTGTGGAATATTGTTGAAGGATAATTTGTTAAAGCTTGAATTGGATTTTTGTTTCTATAGCTTCTGAGTTAGAATCATTTCTTGCCTAATGTCAGACAAATTATCCAATGGTACCCTTTTCACACAAAGTTTTTTATGTTCTTCTAAAAGATCTTTCCAATTGAATTATAAGGTCATCTAAAATTAAGAAGGTGAAAAATGTAACATATCTAATTAAAATCAACTTATATGATTTAAATCGTTTGAAGGCTTCAAACGTAACTGATGTAGATTTTGGAACAAGATCTACTCCGAGGAAAAGTTTGAAAACCAATCAAATAAAGGAAGTAGATGCGGCCAAGTTCAGACAGGAGTGCCAAAAGTTTATCAAAATAGTTTTTAAAAAATTAAAAGAAAAGCTATCTTTGACATCAAAATTAATTCGAGGAGCGAGTTATTTTTCTCCTGATATAATGCTTTTTGAATCCACAGCCAAACATCAGTATAAACACCACTAGGTTATTTAGTTGAAACAAAATCGTTTATCTGCAATTGAAACAGATAAAATAAAAAAGAGTATGGAGCATTTTTTGCCAAAGTAAAAACTAAATCAAGATTATGAGAGTATGATCTTAAAAAACATAATAGAAATCTTTCTGTGTGATATGCTTATTAAAGATAAGTGTTCCCCAGATTTCCAAATTTTTTTGAAAATGTATTTAATACTATTTCAGCAGATAGAAGGTTTCTTTTAATAAAAAATAATAATCAAGAATTTACAAGAAGACTCTTTAATAGCACTTTGTAACATTCGTGATGCAGTTCATTCTTTTCGCAGCGTCGACGAAAGTTAAATTACCAAAGATATGATGAAAAGTTTTCGTATTGGTCACAGAAATACACAATTCCTTTATAGGAAAAAAAGAGATATGAAAAAAGAAATAGATAGACATAATGCAGAAAATAAGCTCAAAGAAATACAAGCCAAAAAAAACTAGTTTAAACCAGAAACTGAATTGTTAAATAAAGAAGAAGCAAAATATAAAAAACTTACTAAAAAATCTTAGAATTGGATATGTTATATTAATTTCATAACTTTAATGATATATTGAAAAAGGTAACGAAGAAATATTTATCTTAAAATTAGTTAAATTAAAATATTATGGGTAAACACATTGTAATAAATAAATCACATAAGTATAAAATGCCAAACTGTAAAGTTTTACATAAATATATATTGTTATTATAAATCTAACATCATAATTTTTTCTTTTAAACATCATGGAAAAAAATTATTTTCATCCTGGAAATCCTTGAAATAACCTGAAAATTTACAACTGAATTTTGCTAGACAGCCTGTTATAGCACCAAGTCAAATTCTAATAAGGAGTAAGTATACTTTGTCTATTAAATCAAACATCTTAGTTTATTGAGAATTAAATATAAACTTTTAAATCATGGTAAACCTCATAAAGAAACTATCAAGAGAATTTTGTTTATAGGTTTTAAAACAGTTTTTTTTCAAAAAAAAAATGTTAATTGTAGTTAGAGAGCCATTCTCATCCTTTACTTTTTTTGTTCATATAAATATAACATAAAACATTGCAATTCCCACCATTAATAAAGATACACAAAGATTTCCTTTTAAACCAAGATTACACTTTAGATTGGAGTGTAGAATACTTATTTTATCCCCTTAGCTCATATTAGGCAAAGTTACTGCTATTTGTTATTGGAGGTTCTGTCCTGAATAATAGTTTGGGTTAGTGTTTGGCTGAAACCTGTTGAAAATTAGGTTGTAGTGAAGGTGCATAACTTTTCAGATTTAGTAATACTTTAACATTTGAAATTGATATGTAGGATATTGAAATATTTTTTAAACATACAAAAACCTTTATAATGATGTTACTTTGGTAAATTTAGTATAAATGGTTTAAAACTTCATATTTTTAGAATAATTGAAGGTTACTCCAACATTTCAATTTTGTTTTTACATAAATTAATTAAAAATTTATATTTTAAACAAGAATAAAGATTCTTGAATTTTGTAGTCCATCATGTTCGGTGAATCTTATTAATCACTTAATCAATAGTTTATGACTATATGAAACTTTAATTAAAGTTCGGATAGTCATAAGCTATTGTTTAAGCTTATGTCAAAAACCATAAATAGTAATCAGTACTTATGATAATAAATAATTGCTATACAAACATAACCTTATATATGAAAAACACTTGTTTATCAAATAATTGTTCAGGAATTAAGGCTCTCCATTACCATAAAGCTATATCAAAATATACCTTCAAAGTATCTGGTCGCCTAAAATACCTTCAAAAACTTGTCACCTAAAGTGTACAGTAAACAATTGGTGAAGTAAAGCAGTTGATATATATTTGTTCATCAAGAAGTATCTCATATTGATAGTAACATATGCATACAAGAAACAATTTTATGCATTCGAAATTAAGTTTAAAAAAGTTATTATTTTCACATCCTATCATAACCATACACTTTATTGATAGATCATAAGATAGGTATATAAGAATTGATTATATTATAAATTAGTGTTCTATATTACAAATACAGTTTTATACAATTTATACGGTTTTGATGTTGGTTTGTATTGTTTCAAATTTAAAGCTCTGTTTATGGTTTACAACATTTAATATGACATTTGTTGATTCCATCTTCGCGTGAGCTACTAGTAATCACTTACACTTTAAAAAAAAGTTTTAACTTCCCTATAGTAGCACTTACTTTGCTTGTTGAGGACGGCCGTTTCGGGAGATGTGTCCCTTTGTCAACTCAGACACATCTCCCGAAACGGCCGTCCTCAACAAGCAAAGTAAGTGCTACTATAGGCAAGTTAAAACTTTTTTTAAAGTGTAAGTGATTTAATATGACATTTTTCTTGTTTAGAATGTACTTTTGAGAAGTGTATATACCAACAAAAGAAATTTAAGGTGGTATAGTAACTGCTGACTTTTAACTATGTTTTTATTATATATTTCTACTTTGGCCTCCTCCAGCCTTATATAATTATAATTTTTTTTAATTGTAAGGTATTTTAATATTTATTGTAGTCGTGGAAACAAACAAAAAATATTTAATAGGCATAGACTGTCTTCAAAGTTAACACGAATTAGATGCTGTCACTGTCGTTATTTAACCGTACTAGAGGCTGCACATATAATAACCAAGACAATTTCTTCTGCCCAACCAGAAGAACACGGCACTGTCGTTGGATATGGAGAAAAGGGAAATTTGTCTGCAACACCTATCAAGAAAGAAATGACTTTGAAAGAGTTTAGCACTGTTATAAAAGGGATAAAGTTCTCTTCATATTATTTGAAAATTTTGGGGAAATATATACCTATATATATATATATATATATATATATATATATATATATATATATATATATATATATATATATATATATATATATATATATGTTGTAAAGTTTTTATAAAACGCAATACAACGATGTTTTATACTATTAAATGAAGATATATTATTTCTATTTAATAACCAAAAAACTACTCATTCAGGAACAATTCATAATTCTTTATTATAATAATTTTTTTTATTTCAACATTTAAACAATACACAGAACAAAAATAAACTTAACAAATTTTAACACAATATACTAAACTCACTTTCTTTGATTTTTAGTTACAAATTTTTATATACCCTAGGCTAATTTTACGATCTCTTACTATCTCGGGGTTTATAGCATGGGCTATATTTTTTAATTCTTTGGTTAATTGAATAAATTTTGAAAAACAATATTAAATTTTGAAAGTAGTTTTAATAAATATTTTCCTGATGGAAAAACTTTAATTTGGAATAAGCAAAAAGGCGAAACTATTTGAACTGGATTATGCTCTTATTACTATTAATCACAAGATATTCTAATGTACAAAATTAAACTTCCCTATTATCCTAAGAGTCCACTAAAGTTTATTTTTTTTATAGCGCTATATATACTTAACTTATCAAATACCAAAATTCTGCAGGTCGCTTACGTAAGATTCCGTTCTCTTCAAATTTCACTTTTTACACACTTAAATTCGTTTTAGTTCCTTCAAATTATATTATCACTGTACTTTATCTTTACATTTTCTTATCCTTATTTAAATTTGCCAAGTTTCTTCACAAAACGGTATAATTTTGACGAATTCCTTCCAATGTAAAATTTTGACTGGTCATCGCAGGTCCGATTTTGTAGCGTCACCCACGCTATCTCCAACTCAACTAACTCTTCGTTTTTAATTTTTTTAAAAATTATTTTACAAATATGGCGGCCCGGAAAAGAAATCATATGCTCTAATTTAACGAAGTTCCGTTCCTTACCACTAGAGTCGACTGTACACTTGACCTATTTCTTTACTTTCACATCTGTTAATGTCAACGAACTATTTTCACCGTTTTAATTTGGTTAACATACTGTTTCAATTTTCCGAGCCTTAACAAACCTTCCAGTGTTTATTTAATTACTATTATTAGTGTGTGAAGTGTCTTTGTGTTTTACTTTTGTAATATTTCGAAATGTGTGTGTTTTGACTGGACTTTTCCAAACATAACCTTTCATTGTTTACAATCGTTTTTCACTTTTTCCTTCAAGTAATTACTTATGCCCTATTTTACTAATATTTACAATTTTGTTTGAATATAATTATTATTAGATTATCTTGTTTTAATTTATGTGTTAGGGGTTTTGATATAACAAATTTCCTCATGCATTTTTCAGTTCAAATACCTTGTTTACAATTCTAGGCTTTTACCTAAATTTAGTTTCAATTTAATCTAATCAATCTTTTAATGAATTTCTTTTTTAAATTTTGTGTGTGGGTTATTTCTAATTTATTTTTCCAATTCTTAAAGAATATTATATAGCCCATTCTATAAATGTTACAATATATATATATATTATTTTTAAAAATATCAATTTAATTTAGTATCAAATGTTCTTCATACCTTTGTTTCTTAACTACTACTGTTGCCCGGTGCACGTTGCTGTGCACAAAATCATAATTTTTGCAATTAGAAATCAAAAGGTGGATCTGATGAAATCATCGGTATTCATGGAATTAAGACCATCTCTCCTTTGAACTTGCCACCTCTGATTTCTGCCCAGACCAAGTTGGGTGTCAGTTTTTTTGTGGTTATTCTGGTACCATTGCACAAATGCGGTTGATTCAAATTTTGGAAGAATTTTATCGGCGATCTTACTTTTAATATCAATTAGTGTGATAGCAATAATTTTACATATAATTTAGCAATTATATACAGTTTAAAATAATTATTAATGTATTTTTATTCTTACATAATGTTTATAACTTTTTTTAAATAATTTTAGTGACGATAGCGTGGATATAAATTTTAACATTAGACTTATGGAAGACTGTACACTAAACCATCCGAAGCTTCTGGGGCGGAGCCCTGTGGATAAATCTATATCAAACTTCACAAGAACCATCCTGGAGATAGTTTTTGATGAAATCATATTAAATCCTTTAAATTTCATCAACTTCTGGAGAAATTCTTTCGTTTTTAGTCAGAACTTATATCTTTCACGACTTCCCAATTTCACCACCTCTTGCAGCTTTGGCTCCTAGATATTCTGCCCTCTCCAGCTCCTAAGACTAGACTCACTCCTTTATTATCCCCTTCTTCTTTGGCTGCCCAATCATACTTTACCTACTACTTTCAAAACTTAACTGCCTCCTCTCCTCGACTCCTTCATGCATATATATAGGAGAGGGAGAGAGAGAGAGAGAGAGAGAGAGTTATTAAATGTTATTGTAAACAATTAATCCACCATTAGGTGCAATTAATTTTTACCTTATGATGAGCATCTTTCGGTCACTTGACCATTGTCGAATTCCTGAATTATTATTCTACTGTTGTTTTTTGGTTCGTGATGTTGGTACTTGTTGCTGGCATCATATATATTTTGTTGTGTGTTCTATTTAAGATATTTTTGAAAAGTGTGTTGTCTGTTGATCAATTAGATTATTGTGTTTTTATTTTTATATATGGTATTTTTCTAGTGAAACTAGTTTTTCGGTTTTTAGAGAAAAACATTTGAATAATTTTTGAAAATCAAGGTGTTTGAAAACAGCCTTTTTTCGGCTTTAATGAAACTTACTTTGTGAAAACAGAAAATTTCAAATGTTAGAAAATAATAGAGTTGAGAGTCCAGGTTATGGTGAATGAAAAACCAGGATAATCGTACTAAATGCAAAGTTATAGTGTATTCGTCGATAGCATTCAAATTAGATTAAAACATCTTCTGACAAGTGTTACCTAACCATCCATACCCCTGTCATGTAGAATATAGTCAGTGTTCGTTCGCATTTCCAGCACCCATCCTTATGTCTTATGCGTGTTTGAGAGATGAACTAGAACAACCTCCTGCACCAGTAAAAGAGTAGGACTTCTTTATTTAGTAAATTGTTAGCACACTATGCAGAAGAAACGCCTAAAGGCATAATCATTAACGTTAATAATACAGTTCAACAAATGGGTAAACAAAGTCATAAATTCATCTTTACTTCGGCGCTTACATGAAAGTTTTTTGTGAGCGACAATAACAGTAGATAAGAGGGTGAAATCAATTTATTTATTTCAACAACAACAATTCTACAACTTATTTGTTGGCTTTATCAAGTTTGAAACTTTTTCTGTGAACTGATCCATTGTCTAAACAATCATTCAAGAGTAAGATGGTATCTATGGTCAGAAATCTCTGCAGAACTCCGTTAATCTAAAAATTTGTTTTAGCTCAACACAATCTTATTATTAATTTCCTGTTTAGAGTATATTTTTACACATGTATTATCATACTGACATATGCACTAAAAAAATTGTATATTTATCAAACGAATTTAAAAGTTACATTCTAAATTCTTAACAGGGTATAAAGCCCATTGTCAATGTCATTTGTAACTGATCTTGGACCACAAACTAAGATCATAAACAATATTATAAATTACAGATTTCTGGAATAATTATAACATGGATATTTTAAATAGATTACGTAAATGGTGTAAAAATACATAGATATATGATGACTTGGTAGCTGAAATTATACAGATATATAATTTCCTCAAATATTATTATTTTATAGTAAAACAAAATATTGAATTACTCTCTATGAATAAAAAACTTTTGTGTAAAATTGTGAAATTTTATAGTGTTAAATTATTAGTAGCTGAAGTTATACATAATTTTCTCAAACATTGTTAATTTTAAAGTAAAATAAAATATTGAACTACTCTTTATGTATCAAAAACTTGTGTACAATTTTGAAAATTGTATAGAATAAAATTATTATTATTTCAATCACTTTCATATAGATACTTAGATATGGATGTTAACTTGTAATTATAACAGGAATGATTTATTATTTGTCTAAAATTATTTTTAATACAATTATTATTGTTGTTGTTCTTATTAATATTAATATAATTAATTTTTCTACTTTTGGTATCACTTGCTAAAATAAACACTACTTACTGATATAAATAAAATAGCTTGCAAAATTCAAAAAACAGAATACAAAATAGCATACAAAACTAATAACAAGTTACAATACAAAATACAACACCAACAACCAAGATAAACTACAAGCAACAGGCATATACAAACTAAACTGCGACAAATGCTACAAATTCTATGTTGGACAAACAGGTCGCAGCTTTAAACAAAGAGTCGAGGAACACAAACAGAACACTAACTCAGCCTTTTACAGTCACATAAAAGAAACAGAACAAAAATACACAGACATTTACCATAACCTAGAAATCCTTCACATCAACAAAAAAGGACTACATCTCAACACGCTTGAAATTTACAGACACACAAAAACACAAAATACACACATATTAAATGAACAAACATAATACAAATCACACATACTCTTTGATACTATCGAAAACCTGCTTTTAAAAACATCACCACTTGACCCGACATTTCCAAGCAGAAGACACTGATGAAGATTGATACATAGCGATTGAAAATGTTTTATCTCAGTAAGTTTTCAAAAATTTACAAAATTTAAAGTTTGGTTGGTCATAATTTGCTGTTAAAGTGATTAAGTAATATCTACCGAACGTAATGGACTACGAAATTCAAGAATTATTGTAAACAATTATTCCACCACTAAGTCCAATTAATTTTTACCTTATTATGAGGCACCTTTCGGAGATTTGGCCATTGTCGAATCACTGAATAATTATTTTGAATTATATATAAATAAATAAATATATATAAGGAGAGTGTAAGCTAATAGAAGGAATTGAAAAACGTTCTTATTTTACAAAGTTATTGTAAATAAAATTTTAAAAACTAAGTTTCTGGTACAACTAATTTTCATTCAACCTCTCAAATCGTAACTATGTGTTTCAAAACACTTGTAAATATTTACAAACCTGCCTATAGGAGCACTTACGTATATTTGTTGAGGACGGCTGTATCGGGAGATGTGTCCCATTGTCAACTCAGACCGTAACTGATCTCAAGGTTTTCGTAGGTTAGGGTATTAGGGTGGGGGTGAGATATTATGGTGAAGTGGGAGTATTAGGAGTTATTATGTCAAAAAGTGTGTGTGAGTTATAATGTAACTGTGTGTTGAGTATGTGTGTAGGGTGTAGTTTGAAGTTTCTGTATATTTTCTATTGTTCGGTTCTGTAACGTTGGTTATTTCTGTGTTGTTTATGAAGAATTTGTAAGTTAGAAGTTTTTGACATCATAACTCCTAATACTCACAAAGTACATCCACCCTACCATAATATCGCACCCCCACCCAAACCTTGAGATCAGTTACGGTCTGAGTTAACAATGGGACACATCTCCCGAAACAGCTGTCCTCAACAAATATAAGTAAGTGCTACTATAGGCAAGTTTGTAAATATTTACAAGTGTTTTAGTGGAAACTGAAGATAAAATCAACAAATATGAATATATTTTTCAATTGTATATTATATTTTTTTATGTCAAAAACTATGACGAAGAATTAGTTATCTCAATTGCCAAAATCCAGTAAAACCTATTTTCAAAGGAACTAAATCCAGGTAAACATTTATTAGCTGTATTTCGTGAACAAAGGATTTCTCCACCTATGCTTTAGGATCTTTTCTCTCTTGGTTTAGCTTCAGAATCAGCTCTTGAATTTGTATGTCGTCGTAGATCCCTCTGTATATTTAACTCTTCTGGCATTAGCTCTTAGAGAGGTTTTGAAATGTGAGAGGGATCAAGTGAGTGTCACTTCAAAGAAATAATAATTGACACAAGTTTGATTTTTTTTTAATATAATACTTTTGTATAACCTATACAATTTTATATATTTGTTAATATATATGTACTGTTATCGTTGAAAGTTGCATATAAAATTTTTTTGACAATATGAAAATATAATGAAATAAAAAAGTGTTGCTATATAAACTAATACAAGAATTGAAATAATTAATAAATTAGTGTGTTTGATACATAAATGAAAGCAGTGTAAAAAATACCTAGATTACATCCTAAACATATAGTCACTCATTTTTAGGATTAATTTTCACTAAGAATCTTTTATGTTAATTTTTGTTGTTGTATCTTGATGAACAGTATACAATGGCCAAGCAGTACTTAATTCTTCCTGCAGATGAGACATCGACATGCAACCCCAGATATAATTCCATTGGCAGATTAAGATGCTTGGTCTCATTTCTCTTCAAGGTTAAAAATTTGGAAGTTTTATTTTTGGCATGGTTAGAATGCTCTGTATAGTTATCTTGGATAATCTATGCAATAACTCCAGTTTCTTTAACAATTTCCACCTAAAATTTCATCAATTTTATTTTACAGCCTTTGGGTGTTTCTAAAATAATTAAGATGTCCAGCACTCCTATTTCAGTAAAGAATAGAATATAGCTATGGAACACCTGATACTAGTTTTAGCAACCATATATAGTAATTTCTGTTGGTCTATATTGTCTACTCCACTCCTGCTGATATTTTAGATTACAATTATCTTATGATTTCAAAAAGTATATGAATCATTGGTATTTATTGCTGAGTCATATTGCTAGCTTCAAATTATTATAAAAGAGGCAGGGTATCCTCTTGTGATGTGAAGTAACCAGGATTTTTCAATTTGGGTGCTAATGCAGAAAATCAAGCCTACCCTTTATAATTAAAAAAAATTTCAAACAATATAATTTTTGTAAGACTATGTTTTTATAAAATTTATAAATTCTTATATATTTAATTATTTTTAAAAAATAACACTTTGCTGTATATAAAATGATATACAAATATATTCGAATTACTCTGAAACAAAAGACTGAGGTTTTTATAAACAAAATCATATATTTTTTTGACACGTGTTTTTGGAACCAAGATAATACTATATTGGGAAGGTTGTGTTATGTCGCCAGGATGTCTATCTAAAGTATAAATACTATTGTATCAGAGACAGAATATGTTTACACATTAGCTTTACATACAAAATATCTATAAACCCACGCATCACTACACAATCGTATTACGTTTCCATTTCCTTGTGGTAAAAGTCAAAATACTTTTTGTGATAGACAGCTTAATAAGCAGGCAATCTGAACATGTATTTGTACTTTCTCTTTAGTTTCAAATTTGCCTTATATATAAACTTTTTCTCTTTAATTCAAACTTTATTCAATTCTGAAATTAGTTTTATCTTAAAAATTATTTATCTTAATTTGTGTGCCCTTACTAAAGTTAGTGTAGGTGCCATAGTATCCAATGCAGCCACGCCTAGAGAGTGTCTACTAAGGTCAGCTGATGTTTTAATAATATAATTCATTGAAAAGTGGTAATTAACAAAGCCAGTCATCAACAGTAATATTCTTCTGCTCTTAGATATTGGTTCAATTAGATATTACAATGATCATTAAGGAGTTTTGAAGAATATATGGTTCATTTGGTTGATTTCATGTGTACACCTCTAGATTACTTGTGTAGGAATGTTTTGCATAAGTTATTACCAAAATCTTTGTTTTTATTTAGTAAGCTTATTTTTAATACAGCTTCTGCCACAAAAGTATTCTGGAGTTTTCCTCTTTGTAATGAACTTACTAACAGTTATTTTAACAGTTTTCATGACCAATAGAAAGTTGGCTGACATGCAGACAAACCACACAAAAAACAACAAATACATATCCCTCACCTACCACAATAAAAACACACACACAAAATAGCCTCCACATTCAAAAAACTTTACTATCAAATATCTTACAAAACAACAAACACTTCAAGACAGCATATACAACCCTTTTAAAAACAAACTGACAAATATAAACTATCCAGTATTTACAAACAACCATGAAATAATTGTCCCAGCTATTATATCGGCCTAACCAGTAGATCATTTTATACACGCTTCGAAGAACACATTGCCCAAAGAAACCAAACAAAGCAAAAATCCAATAACGCAATACACCTAAAAAACATACAACACACACACACAGACATACATACTAACTTAAACATACTCCACACATTAAAACAAAATAAAAAACTAACATCTTTTGAAAAATACGAGATATACAAACATTACGCTACAAATAAAGAAAACATATTAAATGGCCGCACACATTTTGAGCTTTTGCATTACATAGCGTACAACCAAAATAACCCACCCCTTCCACGGTCATAATTCCATCCGGACATCCTTTGTACCTAACGCGTATGCTGCCAGTAGAGACTTTGCTTCATAAAAGGAACGATTGTTTTGAAACTCGTCAGCAAGTAAACCTTATGTGTACACTTAGTTAAGTACTTTTTAATTATAGTTTAATAAGTAAATTCAAGATGATTACATCAAGTAACTTTAAAATTCATAAGCTAACACGGGCCGACAAAGCTTCTAAGTAGAAATATGATGACCTCTATGTCTCTGCCAAGTAAATACAGATTTTATCTCTTGAGGTGTTGCTTTTTACAGATCTTTTCTCTACTATAGTAACATTTATTCTGCTCAATCTATAAGTGGGTACAGGCCGTGATGTTATTAATAATTTTCTTGGCAAAAGTATCTGAAGGGTTTTGGAAGTTTCTTTTGCTACATGGCTTTTACACCTTACTCTCGTCAAAATTATATTAATGGGTTAAAGATTTCACAAAGAACTACAAGTTTTGCTCATACAGATATGACTCATACAGGTTATTTTGGTATAGTACAGTAGCATCATAAAATCATTCTGAAGTGGAAGGTTTTCTATTTTATGAAAATAAGCTTCTAAAAATTCAACACCCAGACACAGGTTTATGGGTTCAATATCACCTTCATTCTCTATTTCTTAGAGCTCATCACTAAGATTTGTTTCTGTATCAATTTCATCTCTAAATAATACTCCAGCATACTCCCATGACAATAATGGTTGAATCCCTGCATATAACTGCTCCATAATAACCAATAAATGAGCAAGTATTTTTTTCCATTAGAAATCAAAATATAAATTATTTACAGAAAAATTTACTCTAGTAACATATAAAACAATACTTTATATCATAACGCTCAGGTATAACTTACTGTTTATGAGTTCAATTTCATCTTCATCCTCTAGTTCACAGAGCTCATCACTAGGGTTTGATTCTGTAGCACTTTCATCTCAAAATAATGCCCTAGCATACTCCCATGATCATGATGGTTGAACACCCGCTTCTTCTGCTCCATAATAGTCAATAACTGAGCAAGTATTTCTTTTGTTTCTCTCCCTAAAAGTCAAAATATAAATTATTTGCAAAAAAATCTACACAATTAACATATCATTTGTTGATTCCATCTTCGCGTGAGCTACTAGTAATTAATAAACACTTTTAAATGTTTTAATCTTGCCTATAGTAGCACTTACTTTGCTTGTTGAGGACGGCCGTTTCGGGAGATGTGTCCCTTTGTCATGAAGGGAAAGTTTCATTATCTTGAGATGTACATTACGGTATCGATGGATGTTTGATGCTCGGCTTGCAATTTTAAGGGACACATCTCCCTCAACAAGCAAAGTAAGTGCTACTATAGGGAAGTTTAAAACATTTAAAAGTGTTTATTCATTAACATATAAAAACAATACTTTACATGACAAATTGCTTTGTTATAATAAACCACACATCTATCATAGGGTCACACACACAAGCTAACTTCAAGTTATGCTAACTCTGGGGCATATTAAGTTGAACACAGAGGTGCTCTATATTATATTGAAAACTGTACCCATGAAAAGCCTACATTTTACCCAACATACATAAACTGGCATCAGGCCTAAGTGTGGTAGAAAAGAAAGTCTTGCCTGTTAATATTATTAAATATATATTAGAAATTCCAATAATAGAACTATTCAATAATTGTAAATCCTCAGGATACATTATTGAAAATTAGCTTGAAAAAATGCAAGGCATTCCAATCATGTTACATGTAGTTGCACAATACTTGTTATTAATAATAACAATAATAAAAATGATGCAAAATATAAGTATTTTTAATGTTATAAGCCATGTTATTCCATTTGAATATTCTTAGATCTAATTAACTGATAAATATTAAGTTTGATTTTTTTCAGAATACTTGATACAAAATGCAAATATAACAACCTAAGACAAATTTTATAAAACTAGGGACGGAAACCAAACTGGACAATAAATGTAATCCTTCACTCATACAAGTAGCTATTCTTAATTATTCTCTTAAACAATAGTGAAATATGAATTATTATTAATAATTGACAAAATGGAGATCAACTTTTTTTCATTGTCACAAGTGCGACTCAATACAGTAGAAACAAGAAACAATCACAGTTTTTTTAAACAGGTCCTTAGGTTTTCAATATCAAAATTATAAATAAGAATAAATGTACAACATGATAGAAATTTAAATCGTGCCATGACATTATTAACAGTAATATATATATATATATATCGCTCTTCAACTGTTATTGGGTTCACCTCGTCAATGCTAGATGAGATTTTAGCGAAACGTCAGAACTGCAATTTTATGCACTGCAGAATTAACAGATGTACTCCAGAAAAAGACTATTCTTTATATATATTCATAAAAATGAATCATTAACAATATATTAATTTAAAATAATATAACATTTTGTTTAAAATTGATTATTAACATTTATATTTTTAGTTTATTTATAAATACATTTTTTCATGTGTCCAATTCTTTAAAATTCAGTGCAAATTTCATAATAGTTACATTATCAATCTTTTAAATACATACTCTCCTCTAAATAATGCCATATCAGATTTTCAGGCCTCTTGTTTTGTTTTTTCAAGAAAGAGTTCTAGCCTTGTATCCTGTTGGTATGTGATGGGTTGAACTTGTTAGTGAGTATACAACATACACACTGATTTCTTCACTAGGTAGTTACAATCCCACCCACAACAAATACAGATATCCGCTGTTCCTACTGACCACCTAGCTCCATTCATACCATTGTAAATAATGGTTGGTTCATTTAAAACCCATAATGTTTATTTTATGTTTATTTTAGAAAGAAAAATATAAGTAATGTGATATTGTGTGTTACATATACCGAATATCTGGAAGATTATTTGGTTGTTAAAGGTTGTGTTGAAAATGTCGTCCGTCCACCTCTAAGTACAGCTGAACATGTCACTCAATGTTTTCGGCAGTTTGCTGGAGCATTACGTTGCCAATACTGTTGATTTTGTGTGTAATCAACAGATTGATCCATCAGAAGGTTTAAAGTCCGAGGGTGTGAAACATAGACTCTTCTCCTTAGATAACACCACAGGAAGAAATCTGGAGTGGTTAAGCCTGGTGAAGTTGGCGACCACAATTCCTAGAAATTATGCGGCTTTTAAAGTAATTTTGGATTAGCACAATAGACTCACATGACCTATAGCAAGAGATACCATCCTGTTGAAAGTACCGTGCCTCAACTGTGAACCATGTAATGGACAGTATGCCAGGATTTTGCACAGTGGTCATGTTGAACCGACAATACTTCATCCTCTTAATCTTAACTGGCTCAAGCAGCTCATAAACAGATGATACCCTATATGGCCTCAAGCAAGAGTTCTTCTCAGTTCTCTGACACATCATGTATGAGTACCGGGTCTCCTGTGATAGATGCCTTACAGGTATACTGGGTGATTGCTTTAGTCATCTTTGAACATCCACAGAAATCATTGGAAATTGGGGCGAACAATTCTTGTCGGTTTCACTCACAAGATGTTCTGTTGCTTCCAACTTGTGTACCATTTTCAGTATTGTATTTTTGTCTGGACAATTGGTGCAACATGCAGTGCCATCTTTTGACAAATAAGTGAAATGGAATCAAAACTCCAAGGCCTCCTGCATCATTTGATAGGCAAATGAAACCTTTTGCAGTAACCCTATTCAAATATTGGACTAATGAAAATCATTAGTTTTATATGAATCACTCTATACAATGTACATTCTATTTATAATCTGCTTCACAGTTCTGTTTCAAGTGATTCAGAGGTACATTCCAAGGAACACACCTTAGCCACAATGGAAGCACTAATTTTCCTATGCATTCCTATTTCAGTAGGCAGAAGAAGAAGAAGAAGTGTATTCACTCCCAACATAGCCTCACTAACAAGATATTTATATGGTAATACCCCTCTTTATCCCAGAATATAAGGTTATCCTAAGCCTTAGGGTTCCGGTATGATCTATCCCAGGGTTTCTTACTTGCCAGTTATTAAAATTTCACTCTTAGTGTAACACTTACTGTACTGTTTCACTTTACTATCTTCTGAATTTCCATGGAAACAGCATGTTAGTATGCTACATGGACAATATATCCCTATTCCTTTAATTGCAGTAGGGATACTAGCCACATCTAGACAGAGGTAGCTGTTAGGATTGGGTGTGTTTTGGGGGCCAAAGGGAATAATATTAAAACCAGTACTCTAAAGATAATTACTTTATAACCGAAATGTACATCAGCTGTTGATTTATAGTGAATAATTCAATTTTATTGTGGTTGCAGGATTTCTATTTTTATTTTGTTTAAATTATGGTAATACGTGGCAAATCGATTTTGAATTCTCTCATTTTCACTAATTTTACTGTCATACGTTAGAAAGAAGAAACTATAGACTTTAGTTGTTCACAAATATAATTACTGTAAAAAAATGGCATATTGTAAAAATTGATCTCTTGTAAGATGAGAAGGTCAAAATGACCGCCCAAGTAATTACCAATTTCTTGATTTTGAATAATTGATTTAAAACTTATGTAATGAAGATTTAATTTTTCTAATAAAGAAGCGTAGTAAAGAGTGAAGAAGCAAATAAATTTGTGTATGACTTTAAATTAAAAAAAAAAAAATGATTGTAATTAACTAACTAAATTTGACAAACAGGAGTGCAGTGAAAATTCATAAGTGCCGAAAAACATCAAAAGAATGCTAATTTGAGAACTAGGCCACCTACAAACATCACTGACATTTCAAAATGACCAGCAGGATCCAACAGCAACAATAGTGAAAACTGAATCCAAAAAACATAAATATTAAAAAAGTTACGGCGAATCTAAAGAAATAGACAGTTTTGAGTGGTTCAAATAACGATAACGGAAGCTTGCAGGTTTATTTGAATGCGTTGTTCGACCCCCCAATACAGGAAAATGCAATGAGATAGCAAAGAACCAAGTGTGGGGGGGAACGTTGGATCGCCGTAATAAAAACAAAGACCCAACGGCTTGTAGAGGAGTCTGGAAAAAAATTTTAATACGAGATGCTGTTGGCCATAATGTTGGTTCGCGCCTAGAGGAGCACCAAGTGCCAGATGGATCCGTACAACAATGTTTCTGTTGTCTAACTCAAATCACGAACGTGGGTTTCACACTCATCGTCTGGTACTTTAAGATCATCAAAGAATGTATCAGGACTCACACCCACTTATCAAGGCTGGCTGCTTCCAGCGCCCCAGGGTTCCGGACTCAAAACGAAAGGAATCGAGGATTGGACAGTGAAACTCGTCACAAGTCATTTTAAAAAAACATAACATCAAATTTAGTAGTTAAATTTATAAAATTCAAAATTTTCAATGGCTTCACTCTAATCAAAAGTTTTAAATTAATGTTAAGTAAGATAAAAATAATTTGTATAAGTATATTAAAAATGCTTAAGAAATAAGATATCATAAACAAGTCAGTGTAGCAAGATGGACAAATTCCTGCTTGTCTATTGCTCAATTAATATGTTAACCGCTATACACTGGCTTGACCATGCCAATATTAATGAAAGAATATTAAATTTAAATTAACAGAGTGGTTTCAACCCTAAATTAGTCATCTTTAAGAAAGGCAAAATTTATGAGAATTTATACAAATTTTATAATTGTCGAGATAAGAATTAGAATTTACCAATCCACTTGGAACGTTTAATGATGTGAACATTTTTTTTATACTAAACTATGTAGCAAAAGGTTCAGTTGAGTAAGTTCAACTAAACTATGATTAAATTATTGTTTAAAAAAGTGGATATAATTAGTTAATTTCAGTATAAAATTTTGTAAATAAGTGTATCAAATATGAGAACAGTTTAAAAAATTATTTGTGAGTATATAAAATATAAAGTAACAGTAACAAGAAATATTATGTTGTATTTCAATATATGATAAATTCTTTAGCCTTGAAACAGCAATTAAATCTATTATCATTTTTTTATTATTATTTAAATTTATCCTGTGTTGAACAATAAATAAAACTTCTAGTTTTTTCTAACTAATAAATAACGATTAACAAATCTGATCACAAAATTAATTAAAATTCAGTAATTAACGAATTAGATAAAATTCAGAGCCTAATGTTTCTACAGGAGAGTTGTCTCCTTAGGACAAATTTATTTAAATATATTGAGCTATTCTGAAAAATAGTTGGTTTTTACATTAAAGTTCAGGAACTAGGTCTACTGGCTGATCATGTTTAAAAAACACAGGAGCATTTAAACAGGTAAATTAGGCATGATCATATTTTGCACGGCCCCATTGCCGTGTCTGCAGATCTAGGAACATGGTAAGAGCACCTGGGGTTTCTGAGTGTTCATGTTAATCTTGTATTCTTTCCAGCTGACTACATTACTAACAGTTATGACTGTAAAAGAACCGACAAAAAATCATTAACCATTTTAGGGAGTCGTACAAACAATAAGGTAGGAGTCGGCTTGTGCTTAGGCGCGGCACCGACGTTTGAACACCCAGGATTTAGGCATGAGTTTTGGAAACGGTAGAAAACATATTTTACCAAAATAACTAACATACATTTTTTGAAAACCACCACCACCACTAGCATATGGTACAAAAAGCAAACGAAGCGGATGCAGGAGGGAAGGAGCGACACCGGGGGGCGGGGGGGTTGCAAAGAGGATACAAAAATGTAATAGAAATAAACTGTGTGTTATATATTACCACATTAGTTTTCCTAAAAATACGTTTTAAAGAAGAAATAGTAGATTCAAGATGGGAAAGAATAAAAAAACTGCTTAAAATTTGTCAATTGTGAAACATAATCTCAATGTAGGAATCACAGAACACTTTTGAATGTAAATGTAAAAGTGATGACATCATAATATAGATATAAATAGTTGATAACACATCAATGGTGTTTGTATGAATGTGTATTACATATATATACTGAAGCTGATAAAATTCGTCAAGAGGTTGCTAGTATTTTACGTACTAGCAGAATTCCTAAACCTAATCTCAGCCCTGGTGAAAAGAGAGCTCTTTTAAAACTGAAAAGTAATGGAGACATTACCATATTGCCAGCTGATAAGGGTAAAACAACTGTTGTTTTAAAAGCTTCAGATTATATGAACAAGATGAAGGGGATCCTAAATGACAAAAATTACAAAGTTGTTAAGACCGATCCGACCACCTACTTGAAAAGACTACCAGGTGGATTATTAAACAAACTCCTATCGATGAGGAAACTCAATCCAAGATAATTCCTTGAGAAAAATCTAGTAGATGTCTTAAGTTATATGATTTACCAAAAACCCATAAACCGAGCACTCCTATTACACCTATAGTGAGTACTATTATTTCTCATCACTTCAGAAACTGGAGAAATATTTGGCTAAACTTATGCAGCCATTGGTTCAGAAGGCCGATTTCTATATCAAGAACTCTGAACATTTTGTCCAAGTGCTGCAAGGAATTCAAGTTGAAGATAGTAACATGACTAGCTTGGATGTCAGGTCATTATTTTGCAGCGTTCCCATTGATGAAGTGCTTCAGAGGATGTCCACTTTTGAAGAGCTCCCTCCACATATCTTAGATCTGGCTAGGCACTGTCTCAAAAACACTTACTTTTTGTTTAATGAACAGTTTTTCAGGCAACTTGATGGTGCCCTGATGGGATCTACTCTTTCTCCAGCTGTAGCCAATATTTTTATGACGTTCTTTGAGCAAGACGCCCTGAATGATGCTTTTCTCAGACCTAAAGCTTGGTTTCGTTTGGTGGATGACATCTTTATGATTTGGCAACATAGTGGCACAGAACTTGACAACTTCCTTACGTACCTCAACTCTCGCCACTCCAGGATATTTTTCACTTTGGAACTAGAGAGTAATGGCTGCTTGTCGTTTCTGGATGTCTTGGTTAGGAAGGGTCAGAATGGTTGTGTTCGCCATTCGGTTTACAGAAAACTGACTTACACCAATAGATATCTTTACGCTGAGTCACATCACCACCCATCTCAGATCCAGGCTGTCGCTGACACGCTCTTCTCTCGGTCTCACAAGTTAATGGACATCCATTCCAGGGTCCATGAAGTTATTACTATGAGAGAGGTACTTACAAGCATTGGCTATAAGGAATATGCCATTAATAAAGTGTTACGCCGCCAAAGTGTCCTTTTAGTTGACGTAGACGAGAAAGAGATTGAGAAAACTGGTACCGTTGCTGAAACATACTAGTAAGTAGTGGTATGTTTTACCACACAGGACCTGTTTTAAATTTTGTAGTACGAATAAGAGCTGTAATTGCATTACCCTTTCAGTTGCAGTTGTAATAAGTAGTGGCCTTATTGATAATGATAACGTAAGTCACTGAATGCATTATATGATATATAGTGCTTTATATGCGTTTATAACAGTTTGTGTAGTTACAGATTAATCCTCGAATCTCATAAAACAGGTAAAATATCCTATTTTATGATCTATGTGTTTACATTTATCTTTTTGATGTTTCTGAACTCAAACTTAAATACTGCTTTTGGTATCACTTAGCAAAAAAAGACTACTACTTACTGATATTTTTCAGTAGACATGTTTCGTATTAGATCATTGCATTGTTCGATGCTGTGAGTCAAAGGCAAGACTTTAGAATGTATTGCAGATGGTTTTTGTGGTGTTTATATATCTTATGGTTTTTTGTTGTGTTTAGTTAATTGCTTTTTTTTGACGTAATGACAAATTTTTAGATTAGTGTCTATATAGGTTTTTCTGTATAGTGTGTTCTGTATGTGTATGGTGAAGTTTGATTTTCGTTGTGTTTTTATGTCTTTTATGTGTCTCTTGTATCATGTGGTAAGGTTTCTCTCTGTTTGACCTATGTAGAGGTTGGGCAGTCATTACATGTGGTCTTGTACACCCCTGTCCTGTCGTATTTGTTCTGGTGTATTTTTCTGCTGTATAGGTGTTTTTCAGTTGTGTTAGATGTTTAAAGGCTATTTTCTATTTAAGTTAGTGGAATAAGGAAGCTTTTTTGTCAAAATATGTTAATTTATGTATTTTTTTATTAGTGTGTTATTATTGTTTTTTATTGTGTTATATATGTTGTCTATCAAAGGTGTGTTTGTATCCTTTTCTATAGCTATAATTAAAAGATACTTAACTAAGTGAATACATAATGGGCTTACTTGCTGATGTGTTTCGAAACAATCGTTCCTTTTACTCAGCGAGTAGAGGCTTTGCTTCATAAAACGAACGATTGTTTCAAAACGCGTCAGCAAGTAAGGCCATTTTGTATTTACTTAGTTAAGTATCTTTTGATTATAATTTATTCAGTGAATTCAAGATAATTACATCAAGCAACTTTTCTATAGGCTATGTATTTTAATGTGTTGAGTTAGTTTATTTTGTTTTCATTGTTCATGGGTATGTTGATTAGTAATCACCGGATTATATGCACTTGCATGTTGCATATGCATTAACATATTTAGCCACTTTTTACAGTTTTTGTAATTTAACTTTAAAAAGTTTTATATATTTTAACTAAAAAGTATTGATAATGAATGTTTTAATGCATACTTAATGCAAAACTCAAGGTTTCGAAGTCATTTTGATAGCCAAAATAGCACCCAAATTCAAATACTGCCTAGTTACTTTAGTTGACGTAGAAAGATCCTTTTATGATTATAAAAATATTTTGAGCGGTCGAAGGCACATCTTTACTACCGAACATTTGGAACAGTACCTGATCGTTTATGTTTATAATAGTAGCAAAATTTAGAATGTTGTAATTCAGGTAATAATTAATACAGAGATAATTAAAATACTCATTAAGTGATTGTGATTTGATTTTAATGTTGATTTGGAAATAGAATATCTAAATACATTAATAATTAATAACAAATGTATTATTATATTACATTAGTATAATAAGGCTTTCCTGCATATTTTAAGCATATTTCTTGCATATTTGCATGCATATTTTGAGCTTTTTATGTTGCATATAATCTGGTCTCTATTGATTAGTCTGTATCATAGGGTGAAATACAGCAGGTTTGTGTTGTAAGGGGTGATTAGAAGTATTGTGTATAACTCTGTCTGTGGTGGTAGACTTTCTGTATATTTTTAGTATGTGTTTGTTGTTTTGTTTTGTTATCGTGAGATTTAGGAAGTTAATTTTATTCTGTTTTTCTGTTTCCAGTGTGCATATTATTATATTATTTGGTTGTTATTATTGGGTTGTTATTTGTTTGTGGGAAGCTAATATGATTGTGTAATTTGTATATATATTTGTCGAAGCTGTTTATCTGTCTTATGTTGACTTTGTATAAGATTAAGTTGCCTTTATATAAAACTTACTGTTAAAAATATTTTTAAATAACTTAAAACATAAAAATATAATTTTAAAATATATTTAAAAACCTCATTGAGTTTGTATATATGTATATTTATTTATATATATTTAAACTGCAACACTGTTTTCTGGTATTCACTTATCACTTTCACTGTATGTACTTAAACAAGAATCTTACTTGGTATTTATGCGAGTTAACTTTCAAAGATTGACATGCTTTCAGCTTTCATGCTCGACAATGGAGATACTATCAATCTTTGAAAGTTAACTCGCATAAATACCAAGTAAGATTCTTGTTTAAGTACATATATTGAAAGTGATATATATATATATATATATGTGTGTGTGTGTGTGTGTGTGTGGGTGTGTGTGTGTGGTGCAACGTCCCTTCCCTTTATATTGATATCCCTTTCTTGCAGAATACCAAAATTTTGTTGTTTAAAAAACTTATTTATAAACAAACCAAACATCTGCCAATCACCCCGCTTGTTAAACCGTGCTAAAATCCCTGAGTTACGTGTATATTTCCCGCTCATAGGGCCAAGCCCAAAACAAGCCTATTCCAGCTGACTACTATTTAAAATAAGTATAAACTCCCCAAAATTGGTTTATCAATTATGTATGGTCTAGATATAGTCACACATGTCATTTCAATAGTCAGCTGGAAAGAAACACATTTAAAACAATACACAAAATATTCACAGAGTCTTACCACCTGATGATGATCTGCAGAGACAGCAAGGGAACGTGCAAAATATGATCGTGTTTAAATTACCTTTTTTAAAAGGCTCCTGTGTCCTTTTAAACACAATCTGCCAGTAGATAAATCTCTGGACTTTTATACAAAAAACCAACTAATCTTTAGGCTAGCTCAATGAAGTTAGTTGAAAGAAACTCTTTAAAAACATTAGGTTTTAACTATTATCATTTAATGAAATTTAATTAAACTTGTTTACTGATTTAATAATCATTTTCATATTAGTTGGAAAAAGCTAAACAGTTTTTATTGATTATTCGACACAGGATGAAATGCAAATACTGTTGATTTTTATAACACATTTAATTTTATTTATTTAAATAAAAAAGAAAATTTATACTTTCAAATACAACACAATTATCTTGACAAAAACAATTCACTAAATAACTTGTTGTTTTTCATATTTTAAAATCTTATAATTTCCATATATATCAATTACATTTACATAAACATAAAATTGTTTCCCAAATTACACATAATAAAAATTTATCTTCTATATTAAATTGGTAAATTCATATTTATGACACATAATTTTTAAATTTATAATATTCAAAAAATTCTTATTTCCTTGAAAATAAATGGCTCATGGCCAAAAACCCTTTGTAAGTTTAATATTTATCATTTGAAATATTCTGATCACATAAATTCATTTTATTAAGCATAAAATTTATTTAATTTTTATAAAGAGTGAAGTCATTGTTTAAGCTTGAATATTTGTTTGAATTTAATAAAATTAACTGACTAAATTTGACGTAAATGGTATCGAATAGAGAAAATGACTTGCCAAAGATGTTCCTGCAGGTCCTAGAGTCCCTCGTCTGGATTCCCTGGTCCTTGGACATCGGAAGTCGCCATCCCTGGTTCGTCGGTGGTGGTTTTCCTCCATTCCCGCGTCCTGGAGGCTGAGTCTGGAGCCTTCATCCCTTGGTAGTCCTAGACGTCGGAAGCGTTGAGGTTTGGTCCATCTGGCCTGATGGCGGTCTTACTCGCGGTCCAGCATAGCGTTCCGCGGCACCTCGTATTAAAAATTTATTTCAGACAGTCTCTAAGGTCTTAGAGACCTAGTATATATAGCGGTGAATTTAACCTACCTCACCCCGCCTGCAATACTTGCTATCTTTGGATTTATTCCTTGTACAGGCAAGTCGGGCAACGAATCTGTTTTAGCTTGCAGAGTTTGATTATCATTTTTGGAACACTGAAAAATGTCTATTTTATTAAAACTGCTGTAACTTTTTTGCTTTTTAAATTTTTCAAATTTTGTTTTCACTAATGTTTATTCTGGCTTATTCTGGTTCTTTTAAAATGTCGATGAAAGTTCTACATGGTTTGGTTCTTAAGATAGCTTTTTTAAGCACTTAGAAAATTTTCGCCTCACTCCCGATGGTCAAATTTAGCTAGTTATTACAACTTTATTTTCGAATACCTTTTAATTTAGCTTAATTATTCTATTTATGGTTTTATTTAATTCTTCACTCTTTATTATTTTTATAACTCCAAACTTGATTAATTTAAAAATCAACTTTATTACTTAAAAACAGGAAATTATTTATTTCCTATTTGTCACGGTATGTCAGACCGTTACAGTGGGTGTGTTTGTATATTCACAAACTCGATTATAAAAATATTTAAAATTACTTTTCTAATATGGTATTTTTAAATATACTGGTAAAATTACTTTCTTAACTATTTTAATTAAGTTTCTGTAATCTGTATCTATTGAAGAGATACTTCTTGTTCTCAATAAACAAAAAACAACTTACTTATTTAGAATTTACCAAATTTTCCAAAATACCAACTATTTTAACTTGTACCATCACAGATTGCATGTGAATGCCACAGTCTCAGGTAGACCTGGTAGACCTATACATCGGTTAATTCGATCTGTTTGCAAAATTAATAGTGTGACAGTTGTTATATTTAATAGGTTTTTTTGATTGTGTAATTCTAGGATATTTTAAGTTACTCTTTCATATATGGAGTGAGGGGGGGAGGTAATAGTTAACTCTCACATTATATAAACATTAATATAATTTTAAAAAGTCATAAAAGATTTAAATTTCTGTAAACAAAAACCAAAATCCATAGGTTCTACATAGTACATACACAAAACATCAGTAATGTATAATGAAAAATTACTAACAATAAAAATTATTACATAATACCTTTTTTCTCAAAAGTGAATTATAAAACAGGAAATTTATTTTCTATCTCTGTAAGAATCAATGTATGTAATATATCAACTAGTTCTTTCACTGGGATTGCAAAACCTAAGAGAAGTTTTGATAACAATGAATCTATTCATGGACATAGTTAGGCAAAAAATTGGTGTCCAAACTCATCATTCCTGAATATCGATTTAATATTCTCTCTAACCGACTTCATAACTGCACATAACATTACCAATCCAATAAATGTCAATAACTCATTGCTTGTGATGTCCTGATGATAGTATTTCTGATCCTCGCAAGTGACATTTTGTCTTTTCCCTCTAGACAGCATTAGTCAATTTCAGAGTGGTTTCTATTATTTTTCATCGAACAATAATTTCCATACATCCATTTCGGTTGGAGGTCCGCCAAACTTTTGAAGAATGTATTATGAAACACCTGGGAGTCCAGAAATTTTTAACATGTTATGTGAAGCATTCCTCCCAGTTTTAGGTTCCATAGCATTCTAAACATATCCATCTTTACTAACATACTTTTAAACATCTTCCTCTTGATACGATATTCCATCATTCCCTCCCACGTCATCCTCATCTATATTTGCAATAGAGAGTTCCTCATCTATAACGTTCAAAGGAATTTCTTCTTCGCTGTCTTGTTGAAGAAACTGATGAATAGAATCATCTGAATCTGACTCGAAGTAATTTTTATCTTTATCCAACAGTCGTCGAACCACTTCAGGAAAGTCGGGATCCGTACTTCGCACCAATAGAGCCTGTGATTTTCTAAAATTCTCTATCTTGAAAAACAAAATATAAATCCAAAAAAAAGGGTAGTACATAAAAATACATGCTACGAAATACAAGTTAATAAAATGTTTGTAAAAGGTTTGAAAGGAAAACATTTTTTTTTTAATTTCATCTTGGTACTTCTTTTTATATTAAAATGAATATGAAAATAAAAAATATATAGCACAAAATTGAGAATGAGACTTCAAGGGAGATCTTGAATAATAATTTTGTTCACATTTGTATGGTAATAATTCAATTCCTATATTATTAGAAGTTTGAGAGGAGTCTGGACAGGTAAATTGAGTATCAAGTCAGACACAGGCAGGCCTCACAGGCCTGATACATATTAGAAAAAAAATTTACTTACCTCACTGAAATAAGATGAGACCTTGAACACTATCAAACTAGTTGCCAGTAAACTGCTTGATGAATAGATAAGGCTTTCATTTCCACCAACCATGCAGGGGTACCAACACATCAAAACAAAATTTACTATAGGCCTCTAAGACCTACCTTCAACAGGTTAAATTAAAAATAAATTGAATTTTTTAACTAAAACACTTGTACATATGTTACGTACACTCACTACCAGGAATACAAAAAAGCACTCACAAACAAAAATATCCAATCAATCTTTGCCAAACACCTCATATTTTCAATCAATAACTACACAAACATAACATCTGAGCTACAAATTCATCCCAAACCAAACCAAAAATAATGAACAATACTAGTAAAAAATGTCAACTACACTTCACACACATACTCAACACCCAATTACAACATAGCTCATATACTTTTTTACATACTCTCTAAAAATACACCAGCATCTCTACCCTAATACCCCACCTTAACTTAAGAAATTTAAGAGGTCAGTTGCAGTCTGAGTTTACTATAGGACACATCTCCCAAAGCGGCCATCCTCAACTATCATAAAAGTAAATGCTACTATATGCAACTTAACCTAATAACACATGTACAAGTCTTTTAGTTAGAAATTAGTACCATTAACTCATATAGAAATGAAATCAATTATTATTATTTTTTAATCAGTTACTTTTCAAATAACTTCAACCAGTTATTTTGTGTGTGTGTTGACTTTTAACTTTAATCCCGTACTTTCTTTACTCAACTTTGACCTTAATCAATTAGTAGTATGTCTGCATTGTAAGAAAAGGAGCTGGTATAGGCTTTAACTCAAATTAGATAAACATTTATATATAAAAAAAAGTTTGAATAAATAAAATGTAATAAAAAAATATATTAACAAATTATCTTATATATAATGGTTTTGTAAAAATATATCAATTTTAATTAATGCAAAATTACTTATATGACACAACATACACATTAGAGAGGGTTGAAAAAAATTAATGTTTACTTAAACTCTATACCACGGAAAACTTGTCTTTGGGGTAGACAAGTAAAATGCAAAGTAAACAAAAAATACACATTGAACCTAGCGCACCATACTTAAAATATCGGTTTCGTCAGATAACAAGCCATTTTTCAATTATTTTTACAGTGCTATGCCAATAACATTTTAAAGTGGTACAGCGAAAATTGTTAAAATAAAGATTTAAAAAATAGGAAATAAATGTGAAACAGACAATATCACTTAATTGCGGTAGTGCAAAGGACTCAAATATCATTAGATTACTGCCTTTTTATAAGCTGCTGTAGCCTCATGCCTGCTGAAAAATATAGGTAGCATAACACTCCTATGATGACCACTTCTATGTTATATATCAAAGTAAAAAATGAAGAGGAAAAAAGCAAAACACAGAGGACTTCATATCTAGAGCACAGAAGAATGCAAACTCTTCCAAGGTTTTTATTTCAATGGAAGTAAGGATAATACCTTTACAATTGAGAATGATAATGAAAAACGTTTTAGAAGCATAATAAAAGAAAAACATTATTCTATAATACAAGAATCTGGCTCTATTTATGTTTTCCACGTTACACCCTTAAGTGAATATCCTCAAGATATCGCTTACTGTATTACCTCTTATATGATGGAAGGTGGTATTTCCTTAGACGAACTTGATGTAGTGGGAAGTGATGGTAACGTTACTAACACGGGTTGGAAAAATGGTGTGGTGCGTTATTGAAAAACACGTAAAATAAGACTACTGCAGTGGGAAATATGCCTTTTGCATTTCAACGAGTTGCCGTTCCGACATTTATTTAAGACCCTTGTCATTTAGTGGCCTAATTGGCACCCTACTTAGTAAATCTGAAAAGCTTTCAGTAGTTGATTTCGTAAGTATTGATTGTGAATTATCAGACATAATCACACTCTTTTGAGTAAAGATCAACAGAACAGTAACTTCTATACACAAGCAACTGCTGGAACACCACTGAAATTACACCACCTCCATTGTTAAGGAGAGTATCTGATGATGACCTTTGGGTTAGAAGGAAACTCCTGAGGAATGAACTTTTGGAGAATTTCCATGTCACATGTAAGCTGTGGAAGACTGCATTAAGTTAGTGACTCAAGCAACTCAAAACGTCATCGACGCTAAGGAATGAGATGGTTTCATAAGATCCGCTGTAGCATACAGAGTTTCGATGCCAAAGTTTGACAGCAAGTGGAACTTCAATTTAACCATTCAGGAATAGTGTTTTTATTTATATCCTTAAGATACACGTATGATAATTACATTACAATTAAATAAAGTGTAGAGTAAAAAAACAAAAACTGATTGTGTTATTAACACACAACACAGCTTGCTAGACCACACCTTCCTTTAAGGTGCTAGTACGTGCAAATTTACCTTTTTTTGAGTCTTTTGCGCTACCGGAAATTGAAATGTGTTTAGAGTATTCATTTGGTTTTGTGTTTCTTAACCCAATTAAAGATTTTCACTATAGCACTATAAAATATTATTGGTTAGGAAAAGTAAAAATATTTGTATAATAACTGATTTTCGAAAAACCAAAAATTTTTAAGTACGACGTGCTAGCTGGGGGTTCAATATATATTTTGTTTTTACCTTGCATTTTACTTATCTACCCCATTGGCAAGTTTTCTGCGGTATAGTGTTGTTTTTAAAACAATTTTTTTTTGACCCACCCTAATACTCATATATGTTTTAAACTTATCTCAGCATATAGTTTGACAGAAAGTTACAGACAAGTGGAATTTTCCAGTCATGAGATAAAAGTAAGTGATAGAATTGGCAGTGCCTAAAAATAGAGCGAAAAGAAATTATTTACATGAATCAGCAAATTTGACATCAACACTGTTGTGTTTAGTTACAAAGTTTTTCCTTATCTCAGCATATAGTTTGACAGAAAGTTACAGACAAGTGGAATTTACCAGTCATGAAATAAAAGTAAGTGATAGAATTGGCAGTGCCTAAAAATAGAGCGAAAAGAAATTATTTACATGAATCAGCAAATTTGACATCAACACTGTTGTGTTTAATTACAAAGTTTTTCCAATATTTATTTGTTAACATAGCCATTCTTCTGATTCTTGTTATAAGCTACCCCATAAAATAAATGTTACAGTTATATTGAAGACAAATTAATGTTATTCAGATACTTGTGACAAGTAAATTGTTGTAATCTAGCTAGTGAATCTTGTACACATAAACATGGATATAAATGTAAATACTAATTTATACCAAATTTATAATAAAACAGACATTTTGAATTTTTTTTCTTAGATGACATGATAACAATTGGCTTTAAAAGTATAAAAATTTAAAACCATTTTTGTGTGTTAAAATACATTTATAAGATAGTTTCATGCACAATATGATTATTAAAAATTACAATAATAGAATTGTCAAGAATTGTGTATCCTTGGATACATTCTAGAAAATAATTATGAAAGAACTCCAGCAATGGAGCAGAAACAAATTTGCTAATATTTTTTATTATTTTTTTAAATACCACATTTAAAATACTATAAAACCCCTTTTTTCAAGTCCAGTTCCTATGTCCAATTCCTATGTTGATAATGGATCATGTTAAGATATACGAGATAAATGTTGATAATTACTGGTTAAGATATACTAGACTATATCATGAAATTAAACATACAAGTATAAAACAGGACTATGACAATATGCTGGGATTTTCAGTTAAGATATGATATTATTTTCTGTGATCCATAGCGTTCTAAACAATAATACATTGTTTAAGTACATTATTAATTCCTGTATGTACATGATTTTTTGTTTAACTCCCATAACAAAAATGTATAACAAAAACTTATATAGATATACAGTAGTTATTATTATAAATAATATGATCCTTCTTATACTATACTCAACAATACCAAATAGAATTTTAAAATATGGTCAAATGATATTCCCACAAGTGATTGACAATCATGTTTAATTCTTATAATATTCTTTGATAATAAATTTTCAAAATAAAATTAAAATTTAATACAACACACAGGTGTATGTAAAAACAGTAATATTAATATACTTTCGACAGAGCTGCTATTACGATCCAAGCATTTATTTAGATGTTGAGATAGTTGTGTTATATCACTGAAGAACTTTTTGATTTTTTCATTGATTTTATTAAAAAGCCTTCTTTTAACTTAGTTTTTCCAATCAATATCCGACTAGAAACTCACTTTATAATATTCAAATGTTTAATATTAAAAATAATTTTCTAGCCAATTAAAATTCAAAAAAAAGGTGTTTACACTTTTCAAATAAAAATGTTTGGAAAAAACACCCAACTTAAATTCACAACATCTATATAATTATACATTGAATGTTTAGGTCTACTAGCATGTAATCTTATAGAGTCCCAAAATTACTTATTTCAGGAAAAGAATTAAATACTTTATTAAATCAGTTTAGAAATAGTTGTCACTGTACGTGTACTTTAAGTATAATTTTATTTTAACTTGATTATTCTATCACTGACTTAGTTTTACTTTCTATGTTTTCAGTGAGTAATGATATTTTCACCATTCAAATACATATATAAGTTGATTGTTGTAATCATCTTGAATTCTCTGATTAAACTATAATTAAATGATACTTAAATAAGACTTTATGTAAGGCCTTACTTGCTGACACATTTTAAAACAATCGTTCCTTTTACGAAGCAGAGACATCGCTAAGCACTTAGTTAAGTATCATTTATTTATCATACGAGTATATAAATGTTTAAATAAACCTCACAAGACGTACAAAAATATGTACATTTTCTCCTGCTATGTATTACGGATATTCTTTTCATTAAATTAATTAATATTATTTATGTTTACTTTTCTGATTTATATTTTTTATATTCACTGTATTCTAGAAACAAAGTTCTAAAAGGCTTTGAAAAAATAAAATTTTAGAAATTTGTAAACAAAGATACATCCCCCAAAGCACTCTCACGCAGTTGATTTTACAGATTTTTATATTCATTTATATTTTTTGCCAAGTTTTAAAATAACAATTACAGGTTTTGGAATTTTGTACGTTACATTCATTACTTTTTTTTATTTTAATAGAACATCCAAAAATGCAAAAGCAATAATGTTTCCTACAAAATCAGTATGATTCATTCTTAAAGACACAAATACTCAAAAATATAACCAATACATAAGAGTTTTAGAAAAATTTCAAACACTCTTTCTTACAACTTCCTATCCGAATCTATCCTTCGGCTTTAAATGATCGAATGAATTATGTGTATACAGATTTTTAAAAAATGGAGATGAGGATGAGTGGTTGAACGTCAAACCTGAGAGCATGATTAGGGCTTTCTTCTATGTAGCTGGGTAGATTATTATGGGTTGAATGTATTTTTCTTATAAATTTTTAGTGCTTAAAAAGGAAGAGTAACTTTTGCCCTTGGGAGAAGATATTTTGTGAAAACGATAAAGTTAAAACTCCTGAGAGCGTGGTTGGGGCTCTCTTGTACGCAGCTGGGAGTTGTATTTGTGTAAGATTATTAAGGCTGGCTTATACAATAAACAAATAAGAGTATTCTTTGTCAAAAAAATATGAGGAACATTAACTTCGCAGGATAAATGTCTATTGAAAGTTAAAAATATGAAATGTTTAAACAGACATCAATACAGATACTTCTCCTGTTATTAGATATTATTATGTCCAGATATTATATAGATAAAATAATGTTGGACATGAGGATGATCAGTTGCTCATTACACCTGATAGCGTCGTTGGAGCTCTCTTGTACGAGGCTGTTAGTTGTGTTTGTGCAAGATTATTAAGGCAGGCTTATAAAATAAAAAATATAAGTATTCTTTGTCAAAAAAATATAAGGAATAACAACTTCACAGGATGTCTAAAAAATTTAAGAATACAAAATGATTAAAAAGAAATCAATATAAATAAATGTCCTTATAAAAAAGGAATATATAAATTCATAATAAATAAAATACAAAATTAAATGTATCACACAATATAAATATGATTTTGAAAATCTTTCTTTCAGGAAGACATCATGGACACATAAAGTTTATCCTGATATGGCATTTTACAGATATGTGAGACAATTTAATCTCAGAAAGGATTGATTACCTGTAAAATCAAAAGAAAATAATTACCATGGGATAAAACAACAGAGAAATAACATTATTGGGATAAAAACGTATTTATCATCTTAATATTGCAAATATATACTACATACTACTTTTTCTCAGTAAGTACGGTATTTTGATCATCCAAATACCAATAAAAGTGTTTAAATAAACATCACAAGATGTACAACCAAATTGTACGTTATCTCCTGGTATGTAACATGAATATTATTTTCATTTAATTATTTGATAGTATTTAGGTTTACTTTTCTGATTTTCACTTTTTATATTCACCGTATTCTAGAAAAAAATGTTATAAAAGGTTTTGTAGAAATAAAATTTTAGACATTTTTAAACAATGATACTCGTACATTTCCCAAAGCACTCTCACATAGTTCATTTTACAGTGTTTAAATTCATAAATATATTTTACCATGTTTTTAAATAAAAACATCAGGTTTTGAAATTTTGTATGCTACATCCAATACTTATTTTGATCTTGATAGAAGATCTAAAAACGCAAAAATAATAACGTATCTAACAAAACAAGTACGAATCTTTCTAAAAGACACAAATACTCAAAAATATACCCAATAAATAAAAGTTTCATAACTTTAAACCTTCAGCTTTAAATGATCGAATGAATTATATGTATATAGATAGAAATAAGATGGAGATTAGGATGACTAGTTTCCCATTAAAAATGAGAGCATCACTGGGGGGTTCTCTTCTACGCGGCTAGGTAATGCGAATTAGAAAGATTATTATGGGCTGAATGTACATTTCTTATAAATTTTAATTGCTTATAAAGGAAGAAACCTTTACCCTTGGGAGAGATTATTTTGTGAAAATGCAAAAGTTAGAGTATAAGGGACAAATACTAGTATGGCACAATATGACATGTCATTTGACACTGTCGAAACAGTGTACACAAGCTCTTTTAAGAATAACAAAAGGAAAGCAAACAAACCAGAGTTAAAAGAAAATGCAGAGTTTGTGCAAAAGAAGGCAAAAGGAAATTGACCACCTACATTTGTGTTGTGTCTGGATGAACCAGGACTGTGTGAACTGCTATGTTTCGACAGGTTTCACGAGGACATGGATGACTAAAGCTAAATATTAAAATGGCAGGGGTGGGGTTGTTTATATATTTAATTTTGGTATTTTTTAGAAATTATTATAAACACTGAATATTTTTTGATATGAATTACTTACTACCATTGTGTGTAAAGCTATTTTTATCATTGAAAAATATTGTAAATGGGGGTAGGAAGGGTTGTAGGTAATTAAATTTGTTTTGTAGTGCTTTTTCTATAACTATAACTAAGTGTTGTGACTGGAAAAAAGGTTTGTCAATATCCAGAATTTGAGAGAAACCCAACAGTTAGACAGTCGACAACCATTATCTGAGATACGAGAACCTGCACCACTGGTGAAGTACGTACATGAACGTACCAGAAATGACATCACCAAAACTGACGAAAATGAATGCCTAGCCAACTTCAAATGACATATTGGGTTCATCAACAACATTTTCAATGGAAGTAATCAATAATATTTTTTCAGCAATTTTGATGCGCAACTATAAAACATTCCTACACTCAACATGTTCAAAAAGAAATATAGAAATAGATTAAAAATAAAATACCTGTATCACACAATATATATATATATATATATATATATATATATATATATATATATATATATATATATATATATGTTATATATATATGCTTTTAAAAATCTTTCTTCCAGGAAGAAATCACGGACCCAGACAGTTTATCCTAACATGACATTTTCCAGATATGTGAGAGAATTTAATCTCAGAAAGCATTGATTGCCTATATATTCTACAGCGACAAAATAATTAGCATGTGATTTAATGACAGAGAAATAATTCTATTGAAACAAAAACGTATTTTATCACCTTCGTATTGCAAATATACGCTACCTAGTACTTTGCACAATATGTAACTGTATTTTGATCACTCAAATACCAAATTAACATCACAAGACGTACAACCAAATTGTACGTTATCTCCTGGTATGTAATATGAATACACTATTACTTAATAATGTATTTCATTATTATTTCATTATAATGGATTTCATTATTTACTTAATAGTATTTAAGTATACTTTTCTGATTTACATTATTTATATTCACTGTGTTCTAGAAACATTTTAAAAGGCATTATTGAAATAAAATTTTAGAAATTTTTAAAGAATGATACATTTCCTAAAGCACTCTTACACAGTTCATTTTACACTACTTTAAATTCTTAAGTACATTTTAATATTAATCACTTAAACAATAGTTTAAGTGTCTGATGACCAGACATTGATGAAGATCGCCACATAGCGATCGAAAACGTTCTGTCTCAGTAAGTTTTAACAAATGTACAAAATTTAAAGTTTGGATAGTCATAGACTATTGTTTAAGTAATTAATAAGATTCACGGAACTACAAAATTCAAGAATACTTTAATATGTTTTTAAATAAAATAAAACCGGTTTTGGAATTTTGTACGCTCCATCTAATACTTATTTTGATCTTGATAGAAGATCCAAAAATGCAAAAGTAATAATGTTTCCAACAAGACTAGTATGATTTATACTAAAAGACTTAAATACTTAAAAATATAACCAATAAATACGAGTTTGAAAAATATTTCAAATACTTTTTCTATTTACTACTTCCTATCCGAATCTATTCTTTCAAGTTTATATGATCGAATTAATTATGTGTATATAGATTAAACAAATATGGAGATGAGGACGATTGGTTGCTCATCACACCTGAGAGCGTGGTTGGGGCTCTTGTATGTGGCTAGATAGTGCAAATTAAAAAGATTATTATGGGCTGAGTGTATAATTCATATAAATTATCATTGCTTTAAAAAAAAGGATAACTTTTACACTTAGGAGAAAATATTTTGTGAAAATGGAAAAGGTAAAATGAAATACTAGTATGACACAAACGTCATTCGAAGTCATCCTACACTTCTCTATATACAGGCAAGATTAAATATTTGTAGACCAATTAAAAATATGTATGGAAGTGAGGGTGATTGGTTTGCTCACCACACCTGAGAGTGTGGTTGGGACTCTCTTGTATGCGGCTTTTAGTGATGTTTGTGCAAGATCATTTAGGAAGGCTAATACAATGAAAAATGAGTTTTCTTCGTCAAAAAAATATGAGGAACATTACCTTCACACGGTAAATGTCTATAAAATTTAAAAATATGGAATGATTAAAAATAAATCAATATAGATATTTGTCCTTATAAAAAAAGGAATATAGAAATAGATAATAAAAAAATTAGAAAATTACCTGTATCACACAATATAAATATGCTTTTGAAAATCTTTTTTTTAGGAAAACGACAACATGGAAACAGACAGTCTATCCTGATATTACATTTTACAGATATGTAAGAGAATTTAAACTCAGAAAGCATTGATTGCCTATATATTCTACAGAGACAAAATAATTAGCATGTGATATAGTAACAGAGAAATAACACTATTATCACAAAAAAGTATTCATCATCCTAATATTGCAAACATACACTACCTACTATTTTTTCACAATTAGAATTACACAATATAATGTCATTTGAAGTCATCCTATTCCTCTCTATATACAAACAAAATTACATTTTAATGAAAAATAAAATTTATTGAGGTGAGGGTGATTGGATTGCTCACCACTCCTGAGAGCATTGTTGGTCCTCTCTTGTATGGGACTGGAAGTTGTGCTTGCACAAGATTATTAAGGTTGGCATATATAATAAAAAAATGTAAGTGTTCTTTGTCAAAGAGATATGAGGAACATTATCTTCAGAAGGTAAATGTCTATAAAAATGTATCACCTGCATCCCACAATATAAATATACTTTTGAAACACTTACCTTCAGAAAGACAACAACATTATGGCTGCAGACAGCTATTCCTGATATGACATTTTACAGATATGTGAGAGAATTTAAACTCAGAAAGTAATGATTGCCTATATATTTAACAAATTTTAAAAAAATTAGCATGCGATATAATGGCAGAGAAATAACACTACTGGCATAAAAACGTATTTATCATTTAATATTGCCAATATACACTACCTACTACTTTTTCTCAGTAAGTAAAGATATTTTGACCATTCAAATACATATATATATGTTTTTAAATAAACATCACAACACATACAACTAAATTGTATGTTTTCTCCTGGTATGTATTATAAATATTCTTTTCATTTAACTAATTCATAGTATTTATGTTTACTTTTATCATTTACATTTTTCATACTCACTGTATTCCAGAAAGAAAGTTTTAAAAAGATTTGAAGGAATACAATTTTAGAAATTTTTAAGCAATGATACATTTCCAAAACCACTCTCACACAGTTCATTTTACTGTGTTTTAATTTTTTAAATATATTTCACCATGTTTTCAAATATAAATAACAAGTTTTGGAATTTTGTATGTTTTGTCCAATACTTATTTTGATCTTGATAGGAGATCCAAAAATGCAAAAGTAATAATTTTTACAACAAAAACGGTGTGATTCATTCTAAAAGACAAATACTCAAAAATATACCCGATAAATATTAGTTTGAGAAAAACTTCAAATACTTTCTATTTACAACTTCCTATCCAGATCTATTTCTTCGGCTTTATATGATCAAATGTATTATGTCTGTGTAGATGAAAAAAGATGGATATGAGGATTATTGGTTGCTCATCACACCTGAGAGCGTAATTTTGGCTCTCTTGTACACGGCTTGGTGGTGCGAATTTGAAAGATTATCATGGGCTGATTGTACGAGTATATTTCTTATGAAAAATAAAATTCACTGAACGTAATTAAGTACAAAATTCAAGAATTTCTTATGAAATTTCATTGCTTAAAAAAAGGAAGAGTAACCTTTAAGATTAGGAGAAAATATTTTGTGAAAATACAAAAATTAAAGTTTGGAGGACAAGATGACACAATATATGTCCTTTAAAGTTATCCACACCTCTTTATATACAGGCAACATTAAATATTAGTAGACCAAAGTAAACAATTGTATGGAGGTGAAGGTGATTGATTTGCTCACCACTCCTGAGAGTGTGGTTGGGGCTCTCTTGTACACGGCTAGTTTGTACAAGTTTAGTAAGGTTGTCTTAAACAATAAAAAAATATGAGTATTGTTGTCAAAAAAATATGAGGAACATTAATTTCACAGGGTAAATTTCTATAAAAAGTTTAAGATATGGAATGATTGAATAGAAATCAATATATGTATTTGTTTTCCTTATGAAAAGACAAAAATAGAAATAGATAATAAATCTAATACAAAATTACCTCTATCACAAAGTATATTATGCTTTTGAAACTTTTTTTTCATGAAGACGACATCATGACCTCATACAGTTTATCCTGATATGGCATTTTACAGATATGTGAAAGAAATTAAATTCAGAACACATTCATTGACTATATATTCAAATATGTACAATGGCTCTCTTGTATGTGGCTGGGAGGTGTATTTTGAAAATTTTTTAAGGGTCAATATTCGTTGTCATGAAAACATGAAGGTCATTAACATGATGACTATAGGAAGTTAAAAATATGAAATTATTAAATAGAAATCAATATAGGTACTTGTTCTCCTTATAAGGATATAAAAAGTGATATAGAAATAGATAATAAATAAAATATAAAATTACCTGTATCACAGGATATAAATATGCTTTTGAATTTTTTTTTTTTTTTTCAGGAAGATGACATCATGGCCACAGAGAGTTTATCCTGATATGGCATTTTACAGTTATGTGAGAAAAGTTAAACTCAGAAAGCATTAATAATGTTTCCAAAATTAAAAATGTTTCCCACAAGAAAGCTATGAATGATACAAAAAGACACAAATGCTTAAAAATATAACCAATAAATAGGAGTTTGAGAGAAGTTTCAAATACTCTTTCTATTTACAACTTCGTATCCAAATCTATTCCTTCACCCTAAATGTACAAATGTATTATGCATATAGAGATAAAAAAATATAGATGAGGATGATTGGTTCCTCATCACACCTGAGAGCGTGGTTGGGGCTCACTTGTATGCAGCTGGGTGGTGTGAATTTGAAAGATTACTATAGGTTGATTCTTTATTTCTTATGAACTTACATTACTTAAAAAGGAAGAGAAACCATTATCTATTGAAAAAATATTTTGTAAAAATACAAATGATTAAAATTGAAGCGAAAATACCAGTAGGACACAATATGATATGTCTTTTTAAGTCATCCATTCATGATTAAATATTTGTCGACCGATGAATAAATATGTAAAGAGGTATGAGTAATTGGTTTGCTCACCACTCCTGAAAAAGTGTGGTAAGGGCTAATTGTATGCTGCTGGGAGGTGTGGTTGTGCAAAATTATCAAAGTTGGTTTGTATAATAAAAAAATATAAGTATACTTTGTAAAAAAATATGAAGATCATCAACTTCACAGAGTTATAGTCTATTAAAAGTTAAAATAAAATACAAAATTACCTGTATCCCAATATAAAAATGCTTTTGAAACTCTTATTTCAGAAAGACAGCATCATGACCACAAATATCCTAATAGTGCATTTTACAGATATGTGAGAGAAGTTAAACTCAGAAAGCATTGATTGATAGAAAGATTTGTAGAAAATATAATTTGAAAGCGAAATAATGATAGAGAAATAACCAATTTGACTTACCTTCATTCATTTTTCATCAGTGAAAAAAATATATCATCATTCCTCGATATCTATTTTAAGTAATTTTTCCAAGAACTATTAGAAAAAAAGTATTCTTAAGTAGGTAATGATTTATAAAATAATAAAGATAAAAATTAGAACGAAATATTAGTATAACACAACAAGATAATGACTTTCGAAGTCATACACGCTCTCTCTCTCTCTCTCTCTCTCTCTCTCTATATATATATATATATATATATATATATATATATATATATATATATATATATATATATTCTTGATATTTAACATTATCCATTGTTTTTCCGTTGCACTGACTTTATGAAGTTAATATATTACTGTGTGAATAATTTTATCCACCATTAAGTGCAATAATTTTACCTTGAGTGATGAGGCTCATATATATATATATATATATATATATATATATATATATATATATATATATATATATATATATATATATATACTGTATATATATATCCAAGAATAAATATTTTTTTTCACTGATGAAAAATGAGCAAATTGGTTCCTCATCACTCCTGAGATCGGGGTTGGGGCTTCATTGTAGCAGCAAGATAGTGCCAATTTCAAAGAATAATTGTAACTGGATTGCAGATTTAAAGTAAATTTCAATTTTTCAAAAACGAGGAGGAAACAATTATACTTTTAGAAGAATATATTTTGTAAAATCGCTAAGGATAAAATTAGAAGGTAAAAACTAGTATGGCAATGTTTTATTGGTATTTATTGTTCGTTAGTGTGTTCATATGTTCTTGGTAGTGTGTGTAGAAAGATCTCCCTGTCTGGCTTATGTTAAAACTGGGGGACGAACTGCAAGTTAGTTTGTGAGTTCCAGCGGCGTTGTAAATCTTGTTGATTTTGTTGTTGGATTTAAATTGTTTATTGAGAGTGTTGTGTGTGGAATAGGCTATTTTGTAACTGTATTTTCGTAGTGTGTTGGTTAGATTGAGGGATTTGGATGATCTGTATGGTATTGTTAAGTATTTTATGGGTTTGTCGTGTTGAGTATTTGTATTTGGATTATTGGGTTTATGTTTTAGGCGGTTGTATAATTTGTCAATCATTGTTGTGTTGTATCCGTTAGTTTGTGCTATATTTTTTATGGTATTTCACTCTTGGCAGTGTTTTTCTTTGTCTAACGGCGTTTTAAGTAGATGATATATCATGGTATTGTAAGCAGCTAGTTCATATTGGTGTGGGTGGTTTGAGGAGATGTAAATGCTAGTATTGGTATTGGTAGATTTTTGGTATATGTTGAATTTATGTGTTTGATTGTCGGTAAGTTTAATTGTAAGGTCTAGAAAGTTAAGAGAGTTTTTGTTTTTCTGTTTCAATGGTGTATGTTAGTTAAGGGTGTATGGAATTATGATGTTTTAAAAATATGTGTGCTCGGCGTGTGTTACTTTTGTATAATGTTATGATATTGTCAACATATCTATAGCAGTAAATTATGTTATCTGAGTATTTATCGTTGTGTAAAATGTGGTTTTGTTCAATATGGTGAATGAATATTTCTGATAAGATGCTAACTGTGGGAGAACCCATAGATAGGCCATCTTTTGGGTTGTAGAAAGTGTTATTGTAGGTGATAGAATTTTGAGATGTGATTAATTTTGTAAGCTGAATGATTTCGTCAATGTTTGTATGTGGTGTATTTGTGTCTATAAGCATCTTTTTGAGCATATTGATGGTTTCTGGAATAGGGATGTTGGTATAGGCCCCTATAGATTTGGGACATCGAAAGAAACTAAAATGGAATTCTTTGGGATATTTAAGTTTTTTATTTTGTCAATTAGATTTAAACTATTTTTCATGCTACAATGATTATTAAATTTTATACTGTTTCAGGTGGTTTTGTTGGAAAATTTAGGTAGAAGATGAGAAGGGGTGCTTGTGTGGTTGATTAGTGGACGTATTGGGATGTCTATTTTGTGAAGTTTGGGCAGGGCGTTTGGTTTAGGGGCTATTGGTTTTATTTGGTTCTAAATTTGACTCGTGATCAAGTAAACAACGGCAATGAGACTTTGTTTAATTGGAAAGTTTTACCTTATAAAAGCATGGCATTTTCATCTAAAGTTATATTACTAAACTTACTTTAAAGTTGGGTTTAAAATACAGAAACAACGAATTACTGTTTTAGTGGGTGTGAATGCCAGTTGAAGTCATAAATTACTACCAGTCATTAGCAAGTTTCTCAGAAAAGTGTGTGGATTACTCGCAATACTTTCAATGTATGGTTTCATGAATACTTTGTCCAGGCAATGGATCAATGTGTTATTGGTAGTCTATAGCAGATTATAGAAAAATAATTTTACAAAATTTAATATACTGTATAGCAATAATGTGACGCAAGTACCAAAATTTGGAAGAAATGTATGAATTAAGATGCTATATTTAATGTGAAACATGCATAGAATAACAATCCGCATAGAACGCTTACATCATGTTAGAAAAAAGCTGTGGCCATACGGACAGGAAATTGATGAAGCTGAAACTCTTGATGATTTAAATAGCATAAATTTCATTTTAGAATTAAAAGGAATATCTCAAAATATACCTGGTACAGAAGCTATGGCTGACAAAGATAGTACAAAATTTTAACAGATTAGGAAATCGCTGCTTATGTTGAAGGTAAAGGTGCAGTTATTGCAGAATCTGAAGAAGAGTGTGAACTTTGCCCAGAAAATGCAGTGACTTATAGGGAAGTAGATGAAATGATAACGAAATACATTGGATGGTATTAGAGGCAAAACAAAACAGAACTGACAAAATGGATAGTATTAGGACAAATTCGGCTACTAGCAATACAAAAAAATAGAATTCATTAGTACAAATGACTGACTTTTTTTAAAACTTAAAAGTAAATAGATTGAATATACCATATTGTTTTCTTCCTAGTGTTATTATTCTATATGTTTTTTTATGTACTTCATGCAAATAGATTAACAAACTGTTTTTGAAATTACAAACTATATTGCAGGCTACTAAAAATCCACTGCACTGAATCGGGTGGTTGGCCAAAAATGCAGCATTGCCACGTGGGCAACAGACGATTTATGGACAGGCGATAGATTGACAGCTCCACCCTCGCACTAGGCAAAAATGGTTGCTCCGGGTTGCCAATTAGTGGTCAGGAGTAAGCAGCCTTCGACCATACCTTGCAAGGCCAGTTCCATATGAGCTAACAGCAATAATTAAGCGGGGGGGGGGGCTCGAATTTGTGAAGTGGGCTTTAGTGTTTTTATAATGTTGTGTAATAGTGTTGGTTAGTTTTCCAGTTGACATAAATCATGTAAGTACATCATTAATTATATTACATACATATTTATGAATTTATGTGCTATGTTTACCTATAGCTACATGTTAATTTTACGATTTCTGTAATATAGCTTGTCACCCTCTGGGAACATGACGAATTAGAAAGGATCTACATTATGTTTCAACTTCTTATTGAATCAAACTAATAGGTTTTATAATTTTCTATATTATATGTAAAAAATTTCTGTTATACATTTTGCATACTGTATACTTTTGTTATACCATAGAATGAATAACAAGACTAAATGCTCTCATAAATGCCAGGTGAGTATTTCATTTTCAGTTAATCCCGAACCACATAAACCACTCTCCCAATGAAAAAGTTCACAAACTAGCCAAGGAGTAAAAACCCCTCCTCCAACCTCAGCACCTAGCTGACTACAGTCGTCTAATTACGTAATGAAGATGACCACCAAAAAATAGAATCAAGTTCGAGATTATTTTTTACTAGACCGGCCCCATACGATATTTTGGATTATTGTTCAAAAGCACGAAAAAGTACGATATCCACACACACACAAATTTTTTTCTTTGAGGAAAGTTACTTTTTTTGAGTTTGAAGTAGGGGAATTTTGTTTTGGCGGAAGCACAAGTTGTGAATAGGCGCGGAGTGATACAAACGTCTGACGTCACGCGAACTACATTAATACCTATCTTGGCTCCGAGAAGAAAACATTTTGCACTAATTTTTATGCTTTGACTAACTACCAAGTTCGATTAAGAGATCTCACGGCCGGAAAACGATGGGAAAGTCTTGTATCGGGAGGGTCAATTGACCATAACTTGCCCAGATCTGTTGGCGTTGCAGCATTCAGATTGAAGACTGGTTTTCAGAGATATGGATCAAAATAAAAAAATCTCATTGGCGAGATCAAAAACATGGGCGCCCATGTATAATTTTATGGGGGAGGGCCAAATCTGTTACCTGGGGGAATGGGATTCTCTCCAAGAGAAGGGGTGTCCGGGGAAATTTTGAAAAATTAGGGTTAAAATGGTGAGTTTTAAGGCACTTTAGAAAATTCGAAACTTCTAATTTGTACAGGCTTTTTTGTATCGATTAATTTATTTTTTTATAGATTGAGTGAATCTTTATTCCTTAAAATACTAAAAAATATAATGAAAAGCTTTTTTTTCTTGCGTTATTTCATTTATTATAGGATAGGATAGTAACCGACAAATTATTTTGAGGTTGGAAGTTTTTAAAATATAGGCTATTATTTCAGTTTTATAAGTGGAGTTTTTTTTTTAATTTTAACCGAGGCATGACAGTCGAATATCTGATTTTATTGAAATATCTCATTAGGTTCAGGGTGTTTGCGTGTTTCAGGAGGAACTGATCATATAACGCTAAAAATGAGAAAAAATGCTTCGTTAGTGAGTTACGACTAGCGAAAGATTTCACCTGCAATTCAGTTACCCCTGTGATGTAAATCAATAAATGTATAAGCCCTACTTAAGTAAGCAGATTCAAATTTTATCCTCCTTAGGCCTTTTCTATAAATTTGAGCAATTAGGGGTAGTTTTCACCCTTGAAAATGAATTTTTAGAGGGTCGAAATATTTAACAATTACAATTAGAGTATCAGACAATCATTATTTTTAATTCATCTGAACCAAATTTCACTCTTTTTACGCTTTTTTATAGATTTTGACAATAAGAGGTAGTTTTCACGCAAAAAATAAAAAGCGCCCGTCGGCACTATATAGATTTTGAAGTAGAGGGTATGTTGAACTTAATACCAAATTTGTATGCAAATCGGTCTTTTCCGAAAAATTTGCGAAGTGTTTTCCTAATTATAAGCTTCGTTTCCTGGACTAATATTAAAGATAAATCAAATTAAAACGTCAATTTCTACAATTCAATTAAAGGTAATGTAACATAGGCTATAACATATAATAAACTATTAAAATTAATATGCGGACAAAATGGTATGTTTTGTTTAACTTAACAGAAAAGAAATATACCTAATATGTAATATCTATGTATCTTATTATTATACATAGGAATTCTTTTGAAATTGATTTTTGACGTTTGTTATGTTTCGTTATTAGAAAATATTTTCACTTACCAATTAGGCTAATAATTTATCAATTTTGTAAATCGTAACACTATACCGTACACTATAGTCAATATATAATCTCCCTGCTTCCTACTAGCACCCAATACAGTACTACAATGTCGAACGCAGATGACATGCAACAGAGAAGAAATGCAGCGTCAGTCGGAAGGGCCTAGGTTATCCTTCCTGTCACGTTTTCCTTATCACTGGGATAGCTGGCTCGCTGTGTCAGCGTCTAGGATATTAGTCGTATCCTGTTTAGCTGTTTTCCTTTAATTGACGCAACCATTAACTGGTCCACTTTGACATAATCACATAATATGGATATTCGATAGTTTCTGACTTTAAAACCTACTTCGTTCAGTCAAGGTGTTAATATAGCAGAATCGCATAAATATACTATTTATATTGTTAATACTGTGAAAATTTATTATAATTAAAATATAGTACTTCCACATCAGCTGAAAATAAAAAAGATATATTTGTACGAAAGTTTTAATAATTTTAATTTGTATCTTTCTGGGAGCCCGTGTATCTAAAGAGATACAGAAAGTCTTTAGAGGTATGGATAATATAAAAAGCTTTAGTGGTGAAACCAAAAACATTTTAAAATTATGAAAAAAGACAAAAAATAAATACACATCCCAATACATACAAATCGTTAATAATAATATACTTATAATAGAATAAATTTTGGGACATCGGTACAAGATCATTCAAAGAGGGACTCAATCCCGTCCTCCGAATAGACTTGGGTAAAGTGGGACAACTCTGTACAAAGCGGGACTTAATGACGTCCTCTGAATAAACTTGGGTACAGCGGTACATTACCATACAAAGCGGGATACAATGACGTCCTACGAATAAACGTGGGTACAGTGGGACAACTCCATACAACGCGGGACCTAATGACGGCCTCCGAATAAACTTTGGTAATGCAGTACAACGCCATATAAAGCGGAACTTAATGACATCGTCCGAATAAACTTGAGTAAAGCGGGACAACTCCATAAAAAAGTGGGACTTAATGATGTCCTCCGAATATACTTGGGTGCTGCAGGGCAACTCCATACAAAGCGGGAATCAATGACGTTTTACGAATAAATTTTGGGACAGTGGTACAAAATCATACAAAATCGTACAATACCATCCTCCGAATAAACTTGAGTAAAGCGGGACAACTCCATACAAAGTGGGACATAATGACATCCTCCGAATAAACTTTGGTAATGTAGTACAACCCCATATAAAGGGGGACTGAATGACGTCCTTCGAAAATACATAAGTACAGCGGGGAAGTCCATATAAAGGGGGACTTAATGACGTCCTCCGAATAAACTTGGGTAAAGTGGGACATAATGACATCCTCCGAATAAACTTCGGCAATGTAGTACAACCCCATATAAAGCGGGACTTAATGACGTCCTTCGAAAATACATAGGTACAGCGGGGTAAGTCCATATAAAGTGGACTTAATGACGTCCCTTAAATAAGCTTGGGTGCAGCGGTACGAGACCGTGCAGAGCGGGATTCAATGACATCTTCCGAATAAACTTGGGTAAAGTGAGACAACTCTGTACAAAGCGGGACTTAATGACATCCTCCGAATAAACTTGGGTAAAGTGGGACAACTCTGTACAAAGCGGGACTTAATGACGTCCTCCGAATAAACTTGGGTAAAGTGGGACAACTCTGTACAAAGCGGGACTTAATGACGTCCTCCGAATAAACTTGGGTAAAGTGGGACAACTCTGTACAAAGCGGGACGTAATGACGTCCTCTGAATAAACTTGTGTACAGCGGGACAAGACAATACAAAGCGGGACCTAATGAGGTCCTACGAATAAACTTGGATACATAGGGACAACTCTATACAAAGCGGGACTTATTGACGTCCTCCGAATAAACTTGGGTACAGCGGAACAAGACCATACAAAGCGTGACCTAATGACGTCTTCCGAATAAACTTGAGTTAAGCGGGACAACTACATACAAAGCGGAACCTAATGGCGTCCTCCGAATAAACTTGGGTACAGCGGAACAAGACCATACAAAGCGGGACCTAATGACGTCTTCCGAATAAACTTGGGTTAAGTGGGACAACTACATACAAAGCGGGACCTAATGAGGTCCTACGAATAAACTTGGATACATGGGGACAACTCTATACAAAGCGGGTCTTAATGACTACCTCCGAATAAACTTGGGTACAGCGGGACAAGATCATACAAAGCGGGACCTAATGGCGTATCCCAAATAAAATGGGGGCAGCAAGGTGTGGTTTTAAATTGGAAGGCATTATCTCGAAAAACATAATGCATAGAAATAATCATAAATAATTTTATTAAGCGTCTGAAAACGTTTTTCAAAAGCACGTTAAAAATATTTCACCAAATAATTCAAGCTTTACGAAAATGGATCCCACGATCTTGGAACCTTTACGCAATTACTATCACCTTTGTGTTTGGGTGAAGACCTTGGCTTATTCCTCTGCATTTGGCCTCTCTAAAACAACTGAGTTATCGTATCATTGAAGCCGTAGCAATTACCAATAATAATACAAACACCTTCAGAAACGTTCGAAACGCTTTGTTTATCGTTCCAATTGTTGAATTAAACAGAATATCAGCTTTATCATTACAACTGGGGTGTAATCTTTTATTTTTAGTAAATAAAACCTCTCAACCTCAAAAACGTTCTATTTAAATCTCAATGGTAACCCCTAGTATTAAAAGTTATTCTGAAATAATTATCTCTGAAGGTGATTGCTTTGCAATGAATTTGTACATGAGTATTATAATAGGGGATTAACATTGTGATTAACAGGTTTTATTTATTAAAAATTTTAAAAAGTTTAAACATAAATTTTAATTAATAAATTTTTTCTGCTTCTAGTTAAATTAATATCCTTAAATTTATTTCTGTTTCAGTGGTGTAGACAAATTTTCTAGTGTGGGACCGCTCACTATCTTCTAACCCACTATTAGAAAGTTGTGTCCGAAGTGTTCACAGATATTCACCCTTAAAGACAGAGTATAACCAAACAGTGCAATGGCTAGGCTGTATTAGCTTTAAGCTGCTAATAATTAAGTCCATTATTTATTTATAGGATTCTTGAGAAAAAAAGAGTGGGGCGCTGATCCCACGCGTTCCCGTTCCACTACATCACTCTTCTGTTTAAAATTATTTACTTAGTTTTCCTTTCATTATTTGATGTTACTTCTGGATCTGTCACGCACGTTAATTTTCTCACAAATATGTACACATCATTCCACTGCCAACCTTGAAGGAGTAAATACCACCTCATTTCTCTTTTCAATCATTTCTCTACTGACCTTAAACCGAATACCGACTGGTATTTTATATGCGACAATGAGCTCGATAATTATAGGATATAAACCTAACTGCGATGCTATTCTGACATCACCATGGTAACGGTAACGTGTATAAAATAGTGGTAAATGTATTGAAATAACCTTCCCGTAATTATCCAGTATTCATCCTTTTAAAACAATCCCACTATAATTTTATTGCGTTCATTTATAATTGTCATATTTACACTTCAGTGTGCAAGTACGTATATAAGTTTTAAAACAGTTTACGTTGTTATGATAAGGCTTTTATAGTCTTTGGTACGTGTTAGGTATTTATTCACCCTTTAAACTCCCATTGTTGTTGAATTTTGTTCTAAACGAGTCTATTTGGACTGTTATTTGGAATAGTTAGAGTAATTACTTTAAAACGGATTTAAACACTCTTAATTCGTGGTAAAACACTGTTTGAGTAAAAAAAAGAAATTGTGTAGATAATATTAAGTGCTAGATACTCTATTTGGAAAAATAGGGCGAATATTAAATTAACTTATAAATTGATGTGAAATAAAAATTAATAATTTCTGTACTTGAATATTAAACGCTTTAGTTAACTTTTTTTTACGTTGAAGATGTTTTTCGTTTTTAAAATTTAAAACATAGCATAATATAAGTATTATTATGAACTTATTTGTATATAAAATTTTAAAACGTCAGGCTCTACCTTATTACTATATCCTACACTTTTGTAAATTATTATTAATGTTTCAGAATATATTTGTCCTCTTTATATAGGCCTTCGCCCATGTTGAAACGTAATGTTTGAGACTGTATCAATAATTTACTCAATACTAGCCTGTTATTGTTCTTTTAATGACAATATTAATTATTATTATTAATTATTTATTAGTTTAAATAAAAGACTTGTCGAACATATAATTTAAGTAAATTTCATGAACAAGTGATTTAAGTTATAACGTTTTCGATCTTACTAAGCTACCTTAGACAGTGTTTTAATCCATTAAATTTATTCACTTCGAAAGTCAAACTTTCGCTGATTATCGTGGACAATAAAAACCATAAGTTTTATATTCCTCACAACCTTTTAATTACAAAAATTTTTAAATAAAAATATTACACCTTTATTTTATTAATGGACTACTTTTGTCAATTAATAACGTATTTATTCAATTCCTTCTTAATAGAAGCTAATGCTCACACATTTCTGATATATATAAATATATATATTTGACAAATTTTCAATCTTTAATAAAATACGTTTTTATTCATCAAACCAAGTTCAAATACATTTTTTAAAACTTATAGTGGATGACAGTTGATGTTAATACAGGTTTTTTTTTATTTATTTATTTAATAATAAAATTATAAACATTTTGTGGTCTAGGTCGGATTCGAAATGAGTATCTTCGTGTTCGAGGTCTAGCGCTTTGGCAATGAGCTAACTTTCCCATAGTTAGGAATTAACTTCTCAAAGATAAATATTAATTTTTCTTCGCCTCCCTCTGTTTGTCGTCGAAATCTCAATGCACACCCTAAATTGTTGCCTTGATTACCACACAATAGACCTATCCTAAGTAATGCTCTAGGATGAAAAATTAATGAAAAGAATAAATTAATCAAAACAAACTGGATTAATGGTATCGAACCTTCTTTCACAAACGGACAATGCGAAAGGAAAGCGGAAAGAAACTACAACACAATGCAAGCGATGAAGAACAAAAAAGCGTATAGATAGTAACAAACAAAACTAATATTCCAACACCATACATAGAAAGGAAAATGGAAGATTGCAAGGAAATTCTATGTCTATTTTGCAACTTATTATTGTTATTCTGACATATGTAGAAACCTCGATATTTATATAAACTGAAATTATAAAATAAAAAGAAACTAAAAAAAATTCTCTGTTGATTTAAGTATGAATTGACTTGTTATTAAAAATTTTCATATTATATGATTAACTTCATTAACTGTAGATCTAATGAATATTTCTGTTAATTATTCATCTGAAACTTGTCTCTTAGTTGATATTGTTACTTTCTTACAGGGGTTTATTAAATAATAAGACAATTTAGACTAAATAACTATTTATTATTTCACACACTTTTATGGCTACTATTTGACATTTGACACATTTGACATTTGTAAAAGCTTCCAAACACTGTTTTTTACAGATTTAATAACAACTTATTCCCTAATAGTCTATTTACACTTAACACGATCTGTCACTAAAGCTCTTACTCTCTTCACTTCACTGTAAACATCAATCCCTTTTCACTCTTAACAAATTCTTTTATATCGAATTGCCGCTTCTAATACCTTCTCGTAATTACTATTCGCTTTACTTCTAGAAGGTTCTAGAGCAATGTATCTGTTGTGTCCGCTCAAGCGTGAAAGAACTTGAACAAGTGTTGTACCCGTGAGCGATAAATCACTGGGGTATAGCCCGTTACAATAGTATTTTTAACAATCTAATTATTTTATAAACTAGCTGAATATTGTTGCAGCAAAGGAACCGTATTTTACTGCACAACTATTTTATCTCCTTACGTGGTGTATTGTGCGAAGGTAATGCCTTCATGTTCAGACTTTTGGTTTATATTAGAATACTTTAGTCAACTATATCAATAAAATGAGACTGAAGTCTTGTATGTAGTAAAATATAACCAGGACTCGGCCGAATAACATAGGTCAATATACAACTAGCTATTTAGTTAAGAGAATATTTACGTTGAAATTTCAACAATTACAGTTTCTTTACGGCCATTCGCAAAACTTACTTATTTACTAGCCAACGCCCACCCTTGGCAGTTGAGCCATCTGGCGAGGCGCTGACCAGTAGAGAAGGGCATCCCTGAAGATGGGACTGCACCAATCCTGGGCTCGGCCCAGGGATGTGCGATCATTAAGGTGTTCGGCATTCATAAGTTCACCAATGGTCAATTTTGGTCAATTGGTCTATCCGTCACAAGACTTTCCCACCGTTTTCCTGCTGAGAGCTCCCTCAATCGACCGTGATTCCATTTTTTGGTGGACATCTTTATTAGGGATCTGGAGGAATGTAGTGAACTCAGATGCTCGGGCTGGGGGGAGGCTTGTTCCCTGCTTTGCTAGTTGATCAGCCTTTTCATTGCCAGTGATGTTTACATGGCTCGGGATCCACTGGAAATTAAGTACCTACCCGGCATTTATGAGAGCATTTAGTTTTCTTCTACATTCTATGGTTCTACTACAGTCGGTCCGTGAGTTCCCAGAGAGATTCATGATGGCGGTCTTAGAGTCAACAAGGAAAACTGCCTTACCCGGAGGAGTCAGATTCTCAAGTTCTACTGCTGCAGCATATATGGCAGCTACCTCACCTTCATAATGGCTAAGGTGAGCCCCTACAGCAGAAAATCCCTCAAAATACAGTATATGCAGTAGTATGCGGCACCTGTTTCGCCTGATCCAGGTATGGATGATCTATCTGTGTAAATTTAGAGCCATTCTGGCGCAGGGTATTTTTCATTGATAGTTCGGAGGACTGCACTTCTAAGCTCCTGATCCGAAGATGCATGCTTCGCCAAGTGGTGATCTGTCAGGAGGAGCTCTGCCTCAGGAAGCTCCTGGAAGCAGTCCTGAAAAGCAGTAAGTGGAGCTGGTTCTCCGGGAGCGACTCCATACTTTTTATAAAAATCCTGGTAACAGACAAAGGTGTGTTCGCTGGGATTTTAGTCTATCTGTGAGTTTATCGTACTCATCCCAAGATTTTTTTGTTTGTTTAAATCGTTCCCAAAAACATAGGGCTAACACCTCCCTGCGTATTTGGAGTGGTTCAATCTCAGTTTCAGCCTCCATTGCAGCAATAGGCGTGGACTTGGCAGCACCAGTTATCACTCTTAAGGCATCGTTTTGAGAAAAATCAAGTAAATTTGTGGTACATTTACTGGCCGTGACTGTCACCTCGGTACCATATTCTAAGATTGGTCTTATATATGACTTGTAGGCAGTCTTTAAAACACTTGGTTAGCTCCCCAAGTAGTAGCTGTTAGTCTCTTGAGTAATCTTGTTCTTTTTGTAGCCTTTTCAGCACACTGAGCAATGTGTGGTTTCCATGACATACGTCGATCCAATGTAACTCCCAAGTATCTTGATATATCGCTGCTAGACAACATTGAGTTCTTATATGTTAAGCTCACCATTGGAATTTTTGTGGAGAGTGAGAAAAGTTGGAACGTCGTTTTCGACATTATGCTCTGCCCATTTTTCAAGTCTCAGCACAGCATCGTTCATACACTTCTGTAGAGCAATGATGTTACTGCTGCTGGCTCACAAGGGAAGATCGTCAGCATGCAACAGGGCCTTGATACCAGGTATGATATGCATGGTGTCTATGACGTCATTTATCATAAGGTTGAACAATTTACATGAAATTACTGCCCCTTGGGGTATGCCTTGCCTCTGGATACGAAATTTTGATGGGCTGTTAGAAAACTTGACTCGGATTTCTCTGTGGGACAGGAAGGTCTTAATCCAGTTCAAGAGGTTGCTAGATATCCCATATTCTATCAACTTGTGGATGAGCATTGTTCGCCAAACTGTATCATAAGCGGCCTTAAAGTCTACCAGGACTGCTAATGTTGACATCTTCCTACGGAAGCAGTCTTTAACATGTTGAGGGATATTCACAACATGGTCCATAGTGCCTCTATACTTTCTAAAGCCCTCTTGGGCATGATTAATTATTTCGCGTGACTCCAAATACTGTGTTAGTCGGTTATTTATCATCCTCCCAGCAACTTTGCTGCAAGCACTGGTAAGAGATACTGGTGTGTAGCTCTTAGCTACACTTGCTTGTTTTCCAGTTTTAAGAATAGGAATTGTTTCTGCCTTTCTCTATTGTTGTTGAACATGCATTCTCCAAGTGAGATTGATGACAGCAAGGAAGACAAGTTTTCCATTGTTTCCAAGGTTTTTTGAGGAATTCTGGGAGGATTCCATCCATTCCTGCTGCTATCCCATTTTTTGTCTGTAAAAGGGCCGAATCCAGTTCAGTAATTGCGAAGTCGAGTGCAAAGAGCCTGTGGCACTCTTCATCAAGGCATAGGTTTTTGGGACGTTTTTTAAGGGTTTTTTCAATTCTTCTATTACAGGGTGTGCAACTGGTATTAGCAAAGTGTTTATAAAGAGCATTTGCAATGTCTCTCGCATCTCTGAGAGTTTTATTACCACAGATGTTAGCCAGGAGTTAGTTTTGGATACAATCATTATTAAAGCGGGAAATATACCTGTGGGCCTTAGCACCATCTTTCCTCAAGTCCAGCTTGCTTATAAAGTTTCTAAAGGCAGTTTGCTTTGAGCTTTATATTTTTTGGTTTAGTTTTTCCTGGCTCTTTTTTAGTAAGATAAGATTTTTTTTAATTTGATTTTTCTGCTTTATACCTAGCTTTATCTCGGTTTTTCTTAAGGTATGTCAGAGTCGCATTCCAAAAAGGTTTATATTGAGGCCTGACTTGACCTCGAGGTATTGATTTTTGAGCGCATTCCAGGAGAGCATAGTTGGAGTTGCTAACGGTTGACTCTGGCGAATCAGTAATTAGAGCTAGGTTCAACAACTTGTTTGTAAGTTCCTTGAACCTGATACAATTTGCCTTTCTGATGTTCCATCTCGGAGCCCATGAATTTCTATATGCTGCTTTGAAGGTGGTTGTTTTAATTAATAGTGTTCTGTGGCTATAGCCTCCAGAGTCTTCCAGCAAATTTACTTTTGTCTTGTTTGAGATATTAGGATGCACCAGCACAAAGTCGGGTCTATATAATTGACCGGCGAAAGATAAAAAGGTAGGAGGTACTAGCTTCTTGTTGAAGTCTCCTACAGGAATCGTGTTTGGTTGTATGACTCCTTCAATGGTTTCATAAGCAGGCAAATTTCCTGTTGGGTTACACAAACCAATTATACTGAAATGTTGCCGGTTCTTCCAAATGTCAACTGCGACTGCTTCCAGCTTATCACCCATTTCCATTCATGCAAGATCCGAGGTTTTGCAGGGACCGAGTTTTTACAGCCAATGAGGATACCAGAGGCCACCTGTCTTGAACGTTTCAGTACAGTGGTGCTGTAGCCATCAATATGGTAAAAGTCTGGGGTCTCAGTTGCAACCCCTGTTTCAGTGATGAAATATAAATCCACGTTGAAATGTACAACCCTATGTTTAAATTGTAGAAATGACAAAGTAACACATAAAACAGGTGAAGGGCATTTTTGAGGTCCTAACTGATCGCTGATAACAATAGACACGTGGGAATCGGTAAAATAAACAAAAATAGTAGGTTGAACACAATGTTACATCTGAAATAAATGCTTATTTCCTTTGTTATTCTATCTTTGGAAAAATCTATTTTCTATTATTTTGATCTAATATGAACCATTTGCTATTATTACTAGCTATAATTTAGATTTTTTATAGTTTATTAAACAACTACAACATGCTAATAAATGCTATTGTTTATTTACTCTTTGTCATAATTATTATTGTTGTTACTAAAGCATTAAAGAATGAATAAAGGTAATGTAAAACAGTAACGGCATATTAGCTATGCATACGTTCTCCATCACGGAGTTGTATCAGTTTTATAATTGCTTGTTATGCTGCCAGTACGGGGTTACATCAGCTACTTAATTACACATCGTGCTGTACGCCAATGAGCTACATCAGTTACTTAGTTATACGTCATGCTATCCCCCAAAGCTATATACATCACTTACATAGTTTTAGATCAAGTATTTTGCAGTGTAGTTACATCAGTTTTTTATTTACACTACATGCTGTCCGTCATGGAGTTATTTAGTTATACGTATTGGTATCCGTCACGGAGTTATATCAGTTACGTAGTTATAAGTCTGGTTGTCCGATACGGAGTTACATCAGTTACTTAGTTATACGTCTTGTTGTCCGATACGGAGTCACATCAGTTACTTAGTTATACGTCTTGTTGTCCGATACGGAGTTACATCAGCTACTTAGTTATACGTCTTGTCCGTTACGGAGTCACATCAGTTACTTAGTTATACGTCTTGTTGTCCGATACGGAGTTACATCAGTTACTTAGTTATACGTCTTGTTGTCCGATATGGGGTTACATCAGTTACTTAGTTATACGTCTTATTGTCCTTCACGGAGTTACATCAGTTACTTCGTTATACGTCTTGTTGTCCGACAAGGAGTTATATCAGTTACTTAGTTATACGTCTTATTGTCCAATACGGAGTCACATCAGTTACTTAGTTATACGTCTTGTTGTCCGATACGGAGCTACATCAGCTACTTAGTTATACGTCTTGTCCGTTATGGAGTCACATCAGTTACTTAGTTATACGTCTTGTCCGTTATGGAGTCACATCAGTTACTTAGTTATACGTCTTGTTAACCGTCACGGAGTTACATCAGTTACTTAGTTATGTGTCATTAAATATAGTTAAGTAGGTTAGTGGTCTTATAATAATAAAAACAAATCTGACATTTCATTACGACACCATCCTTTAGATAGACATTATACATTTGCATGCAAATTAAAAGCAATAAATTGTTAAAGGCTGTGGTACGGTTACATACACGCCATACACGATACTATTTCTCCTACTCCTTTACTAGACCTAGTCTTTATGGACCGAATGAATGTTCTCCTTTCACACAATATTGTTTCATTACAAGAATTATTTACGTATAGGTTTTTACGTAAGCTATTTCAAGTTTCCGCACTTTAGAATTTGTGCTTCATGATGTAAACTTCAACGATTAATTAAAATCGTTGTAGGAAATTTGTTTAAAGTCACAGAAACTTAGGTTAAACAATAATAAAATTTACCGTCTTTTATTAATTTTTTAAAATAATTGTACGTTTATTATTTTTTTAATGATTATATTAGACAATAATACAATATAATGTAAGTAAAAATATTTCTTTTCCAATAAGTATCTAAACGTTTTCTAAAAAATATGGTACGTACAAAGTCATTTGTTGTGCGTAATTCTACGAGTACGTGTATCCAACCATTGTACCAATAATATTTGTGTATCGGGAATCAAAAAATGACACTTCCTGTATGGTATAGTAAAAGAATTTTACAATTCAAAAGAAGAGGCTAAAATAATTCTTCTTCTTTAGTAAATTGTTTCAAATAATCACTTAAATTAACAATAATTAAATAATAACAAACAAAAAATTGCAATCAATATTCAATCGGCAGACATGTTTTTATGATTTCATCATCATGAGTGACAATATCTAACAATATAGTTTACATTTGGCATTAGCTAAAACTTAATTGTTACATGTGCGCACAAGCGAAGATAAAAATTTCAACTCTTGATTACTATACTATAAACGTACTGTATACTAAAACAAATAAACTTAAATCTAAATTTTGATGGATGATTAATTTGTCACACCAAACAGTTACAAACAAACATGTTTACAAAATTATGAGCCTGCTCTAATCCTATCAAGTATTAACAATGTTTTTCTTATGCTTGATTCACGATAATATGCAAATCAATTAATTACCCTAAAACCACGAAAACACATTAATAATAATATACCTGAATTGATAAATACTACTTTTAAATTATCCTTATCGAGATATAATAATCTAAGTGTTTTTAACACAAAAAAACTCAAAACGAAGTGAAGTCAAACACACGTTCCAGACAAATTACAATTACCTGAATTATTTAAACATTATGTCAGTATCTTACTACAATAACCTTGCAAGCCACTTAAATAAAAGACACCGACTTAATAAACGTTTATGGAATTGTAGTTTGGGGAAATGAAAGTTTAAATTTTGCTCTTAACACTTTATACGTTTTTGCAACTCATTATTCTGATCGTTTTAAAAAATGCTACCCATATTTACTTAAGTATATTGATTACTCATAAAACTTTAAAATTTATTTTACTAAAAACAAATCTATTATACTAATTTTGTTGAGTTCTGACTAATTTTAAGCGTTTAAATGCCATAAAATAGCATTTAAATTTTAAAGTATTTCCCAGGTATAGATTAACCTCCAGTTCCTTTGGCATGTATCAAACTCATCCCCTAGGTACCCCTTCCCCAGAACGAATTTCCAGCTGTAGGCCCTACTATGAATTATAGAATTAAAAGGATTTGTGTAATATATTAAGTTCTTCTGAAACTTTAGAGCTTAAATTGTCTGCATTTGATGTTTACTATACAATGTATTTTATCACATTTTCCTTAAAGACCAGGCCAAAATAAAAACTCAATTAAAGACAAAACCAGGCTCTTGTTTAAAATCTGTGATAAAAGTATCTATTTTTTTTAACACGTAAGAATAACAAAGTTGTTATAGAGTCATCTCCACTGCCTTTCAAATATTTAAAAATAAACTTTGTAATTTAACTACTTTTACGAACTTAAAACTAAAGTATAAACATTTAGAAAACTTACTGGGGGACATCTTCAATTATAACTAAAGAATCAACACAAGAACTAAAGAATCAACAGTGACTGGGACGGTGCCAAAATGCGTTGAAGGGTTGAATGGCCTCGATTTTAACAGGTTTCCAATTATGCAATCAAAGATTATATATACAGTTTTTATCAAGTTTTTTTAGATTGTCGAGTGGAGTTTTTTTTAGATATGTGTGTATATTTCGTATTGGTAGAACGTGAATAAAAAACCCTTTACTGCGAAAGAAATTTTGTTGCATGTGATGTGTATATAGCTAGGATTTAATTACGCAACTATTCTTTGAGCTTAGCTTGTGAGGTTATGTTAAAACAAATAAAAGACATACACAAAACTCACAAATTAATCATTTATTGACTCATACGCGTTGCAATGACAAAGTCATCATCATCAGTAAGTGTTGCTACTAAAAACTCTAACTTACAACCGTACAATTATAACTTGCGTTGTAAGTTACAGTTTGTAGTAGTAACACTCACTGATGACGATAACTGTCACTGAAACCGTATGAGTCAATAAATGATTAATTTGTGAGTTTTGTGTATGTCTTTTATTTGTTTCGATTTAATTATGTGGATTTCAAAATTAATTAGTTTCTGAAAGTTAAAACCTTTATAGCGACGCCTACAAAAACGTATTGAATGATCAAAAAAATATTTTGCGACTGTATAATTTCCGTCAGGTTACGTTATGAAACACCTCAATGTGAATTAAATGACAACACATGATTTCATATACCAACTGATTTATGTTATAGGTTATGTTGTAAAACATTATTTATCAAACATTGTTAAGGGAAATGGTTATTATTAAATAATTTTGACCAGTAAATAAATATAATAATTTATTAACTTTTGATAAATCCTAATACAAATTATTCAAAATACCAATAATAATAATTTATGTATTTTTAATCGAATTTTGTAAATAAAAACTTTTTTAGGCGCGTCTGATAACAAATGCTTAGGTTTTTCTCGTTACGTAAAATTAAATGTTTTTCTCAATTCAAACTTACTGCAGACGAGACTAAAATATTTTCACTTCTGTCGCCACTCCACCGAGTGCCACAATCTATTTATTTACGATGTATATTACTTGGCAAAATAAAAAAAAATTAAATTAGTAATATTTAAAAACTTGGATATTCTTTCATTAACTCACACTCTCCTGATATATATCTTGTATAAATTTATCGTTAATAAAATACGTTTTTATGCATGCAATTAAATTCAAATTAATTTCTTTTAACTTACAGTGGATGACAATTGATGATGATACAGTTTTTTTTTAATATTAATTTATTAATTAAATTAAAAATTTGGAGAGTATAGGTTGGATTCGAACTGAGTATCTTCATGTTCGAAGTCTAGAGCTTTGGCACTAAGCCAACTTTCCAATAGCTAGAAATGTAATTCTCAAGGATGTATATGAATTTATCTCTTCCCCATATCTGGTTGTCGTCGAAACCTCCATTGCATACCCTTAAATTGTTGTCATGATCACCATACAATATCATAAATAATGCTCTAGGATTAAAAATTAATGAAAAGAATGAAATAAATAAATAGGATTAACGGTATCGAACCTTGCTTCACAAACGGCAATGTGAAAGGAAAGCGAAAAGAAACTACAACACAACGCTAGCGTCGAAAAAAAAGAAAGCCTATAAAAAGTAATAAACAAAAATTATAGTTTAACACCATACATAAAAATAAAAATGGAAATATTCAGGGAAATTTGCTTTCTATTTTGCCACTTGATACTGTTATTCTGAGATATGTATATACATATTTATATTAATTGTAATTATAAAATAAAATGAAACTAAAATTAAATTTATTTTCAATTACTTAAGTCGGAATTGACTTTAAAAATAAAAACTTATGAAGCTAGATGTAGAGAATAATTTATTGATTAAAGTTTTAATTGTAAATTTTTGTTGAAATAATACAACAAAAAATTAAAGAAATCTTATTTTTAAATGCTAGTGGTGTCCAAGAGAGAAAAGAAAGTTGCGCCTTGCAAGAAAGAATTAAGGTGATAAGTGATTAGAGCTTGGGCGTCGTGGTAAAAATCAATTGCATGTGAGTGTACCGTCAAACAAATATCTGTTGCACGGGTCGCCACGACGCTAACATTTTTTAATTTGCACCTGGTAGTACGATCTGAAACAAAACAATTCTATAATTTATGTTTTTGATTTTTGCTTCAAGAAAGCTTAAAGTCAAGAAGTCACAGTAAAGATACTGTGCTCTAAGTTACACTCTAGGTACAAGCGTTTGATGTGGATGTGGTTTAGCTGATAGATGGACCCTGTGAATCTTAAGGTATACACTGTCAAAAACTTAACTGAGTTGTTATATATACAGTGTGAAGTTGAGGTGTACGCAGTTGTGCAGTGTGTATGGTCAGAACCTGCTCGAGGATATGCTGAGCACAGGATTTCGTTTGTTTAGTTCCCACTAAAACTACATGACACATTTGCATACAGCCATGTGATCTTAAGATAACCTACAGGAAGCGTCAAGGCAGTCACGCTTGAGAAGGCGGTGGAAGTGATTGCGCACCATGAAATTCGGCACTCAGATAAAATCTCTCTATCAATTGTTTCCATTTTCACTTCAGCTACTAGTTTTTCACTAAAAATGTTTGTGCATATGTTAGTAGGCTATACTTGCCTATAGTAGCATTTTTTTTAATTATTGAGGATGGCTATCACGGGAGATATGTCCCATGGACAATCAAGTGTAACATATGTTGAAGTGTTTCTAGTTACAACCTTTCTATTAGAAACATTGAGAACCTAGAAATTTCCTGAAATATATAGTCAAAGCATCGGGTTTCCGTTCACAATTACCATCTCGTCCAATAGTTTGTAAGAATGGATGTGTTTTTATTCTTGTCTTAGAATCACTATGAAACACGCATTGGTAATTTTTTGTCTAAAGGACATGAGATGTGCGTGCCTTTCGCTTCCTTTCAGCCAAGGTGACCTGGCATCCTTGCGACATTACAAGAAAAATATTTATTAGCATAGAATAATATTTTCTAGTATTTTAGCATAAAATTAGAAAGCGTATATTGAACAAAACCATTTCAACATATTCTACTAAAAACACTTGAACATATATAAGTACGTTACACTTGCCTATAGTACTGCTTACTTTTTTATTATTGAGGGCGGCCGTAATGGGAGGAGATGTGTCCCATTGTCAACTCTTGTGAAACTGACCTCTTGGTTTTTCTAGGTTAGGGTTTGGATGGGGTGGGATAGCGATATTGGTGTATTTAAAGAGTATTAATGGGTTGTAATGTCAAAATGTTATGTGAGTTATAATGTAATTGGGTTTTAAGTATGCCTGTTGGGTGTAGTTTGAAAGGTTTGCATATTTCATATTGTTCGGTTGAGTAGCGTTGGTTATTTTTGTTTTGTTTCTGTAGAATATGTAAATTTGTTGTTGTTTGTGTAATTGTGGTTAGTATATATTAGATGCTCAGCAAAGTAAGATTGGATGTTTCTGTTTGTGAGTGATTTTATCTATTCTTGGTGGCGTCTGTAAGCTCATAGTATACGTTCTAGTGTTTTTAACAAAACACTACTAGCTGAAGGAGGGAAGATTGAATCAAATTGTAATAAAATATTCTATTTACCTTTTAAAATATATTGCATGAATCATTTCTAACTAACCCAAGAAAGGAATATAATGCTATTTAATTGTTAAGTCGAAATATGCAAATTCTTGTTTAAAAAATTGGTCAAAACATTTTGCATACGAAATCTATGCACGAGTGCTATATACAGTATAAATAAACAGTACTGAAACTGAATCAGCTGTGGTTTCAATAATGCAAAACCTTCAAGAACGGTACGAGTGTTCCCTCAAATAGAAGGGAAGTCATATAGAACGTGTTTATACTGGAATATAACCAGATTTGGCTTCTTTTTACATGTATGTGTTTGAAAAACTGCGTAAAAATATATTATGAAATAAAATAAAATCTTCCAACCCTTTCAGTCTATTTATTTTAGCGCATATGGTGTTTCGCATGTAAATGATGTATGATTTCTCGCACACCCTGCGTTATTGTTCTATTTTCTGATTCACTGACTGGTGATGTAACGGTACACCACACCTTATGACAACGGAAATTCCATACAGCTCGCAGTCTACTTCAACCCTCGGTCAGTGATGCTATATAATGGAGATACTATCAATCTTTGAAAGTTAACTCGCGTAAATACCAAGTATGATTCTTGATTCTTGTTTAAGTACATATAGTGAAAGTGATATATATATATATATATATATATATATATATATATATATATATATATATATATATATATATGATATACAAATATAGAAAGTATGGAAGCCCAGTTCAAAGAAAATAATAAATGGTCATGTATCTACTATTTTTCGTTTTTGTGTTTGAAACTTCGGAAGTGGCTCAAGTCCCTGAGCCCCCCTTTATATACCCCCTTCCCATGACCATATTTTTATTGCCAGATGGAATCTTAACCAACATTCCATGATGTCGCTTGGTCAGACAAGTTGTAACTAGGCCGTTGCCTTGAACCAGGCTTTATTTTCACTCCATTGACACTAAAGTTGGAACAGGTTTGGCAGGCGTTATCTGACTTGCGACACGAACATTTATTGCACAAGTATGCGCATTATTTGTAAACAATCTTATTTTGGGCATCAGAAAAATCAATTTTGATAGAAAAAAATTGTGTTAATAATTTGTAATCATTAGTAATATTAACTGAATTTTCCCTAATCTGCAAATCCAAACTAAATTGAACCAGATTGTATGGTTACAATCATATCTCACTTATATAGGCCTATATTAAATTTAAAGAGAAAATAAATTTATAAAAGCAATGAATTTATGACAAAACCATTTTTGAGACCAAATTTTTCTCGCTGTCTAACTATTTACTTACATTAATAAAATATACTTTGGTACAGTTATCGACTGTTACGAACTTGGAGTGATTTTAAAAAATCTTTTGAGATCTTTTCTATTGTACTAAGTAATCATATTCAGTATTTAAGATGCCCACCAGGGGTGCGTGGGATCAGAGAGTGCATGGGATTTGTTCAGAGTATGTTCACAGAGTACGTTTTTATTTTGAGATCTATGTTTCTAAATTTAATATTGCCTTAGTGTGCCTTAGCAAAGGTCCCTATTTGTAAAAGTCACGATTACGCTGTGGTTGATGTTTGTGAAGCTTAGGCGGTTTCAATAATGTTAACAGGGAAATTAACTGGTTTTTAACATGTTTAAAATAATTAATAGGGATTTACTGGTTAAAACAATATTTATATCAATATTACCATATTAGGAATAAAATTTAATTCTATTTTTATGTCTTAAAATGTTACAATAAATAAAACTAAACATTTAGCAACTAGTAACAGTCACAATTACAAAATAAATGTTTGTTAATTTAATTAACGACTAATCGAACATTTATTTTAAATAAATTTATAAATAAGTGCTGGGACAAATACTCGATTTTATCCTCTTCGAGACATTCGCATCGAAAATGGTTTACCTCAGTACGCTTTTCATTCATCTACGTGAAATAATCGTTAATTATTTTAATAAAAACGACAATCTTTCGAAAACAAGGATAAGAAAATTCAATATGCAAAATTATAATGAAATACTGAAAGCTATTTTAATACCTTTTTTTAGAAAATATTATGGTATACGTCCTTAGAAATGGATCTTAATTATTAATATTCTTTTAGGTTTAACGATTACGAGTTTAAGTGTTATGAACATCATTTCTGGTATTTATACCTTTAAAAATAATAATATACGATAGAAACCGTTTTTTGACAGTAAAATCGATTGATGAAAAAAATAATGTCGAGGTTAGAATACTCTTGTTATTTCCTTAGGAAACATTTTGTTCTACTTTTTTAAATTAAAACAATTAATCGTTCACAATAACAGTATTTACAGAATGTATTTTATGGGCTTCTTAAGGCTAGTTTAATATAACTTTACTTAAAAACTAACAGATTTTTTTAATATCTACGTATAATAAAAGTTAATTTCAATATTTAACCTGTAAATAACTCTGAACTATACTGGGGGGGGGGGGTTGAGGAAGGAAGTTACGTTGGACTGAGACATTATGGGAGCTCTGCCGAAAATTTTAATGGAGAGGGAGTAAAAAAACTCGGAAGGGAGAGAGAGCTAAAGGAATGTAGTAACGGGGGTTGCTAGAGAGGACCTAGGATAGCTGGATATGAATCTCAGCGCAGGCAGCTGGTAGGGTTGTGGCATTTTCGAGACAGGGAGGTGATGAGAAGACGCAGTAGGGCTGAGTATAGGTGATATTTGACCTTAAGATAGATAGGGTTACACCTGGAGATGAGTGATGAGAACTTGGAACGACGCTCCTTTTTAAAGGACAGATAGTTATCATCCTTAAAAGGACAAATAGGATAAAGCCAAAATACTCTAACGGTGATTTCAGGCGATGGTTTTTTTATTATTTTAAGAGTTTTCTTTATCTCTTGCATCATTTCAACCTGTTTTTAATTTTACATTCCCTCAACATATAGGTACATTGTGTCTTGTAGTTCACTCTTGTTATTCGTATAGTTTAGGTGAATTAATAATAAAAATTAAGTGAAATCGAAAAACATTGAGTGTTCGCGATTGACATGCATTTTTAGTATTAGGCCTATACAAGATTTTAAAAGTCTCTAAATTGGAATGTGAGTCAAGGAATAGTGTCTATAGGATGTTATTTTTCAGCATTTAGTGCACATCCAGAACTCTATATTATATAGTCTTCATCGACCACTTACATTGTCACCTTTGCTCAATTCCTTAAAGAGATTTGGTGGACTCCACAAGGTATCATTTCAAGGATATAATGATTAATTAATAATGATTATTAATTTCATTTTGGGGAAAATTTTAAATTTAAATTAAAAGACCTCAGAAGCATTTCTGCAACGAAATTTAAAAGAAAAATGCCCTCGAGACCTAGACCCCTAGACATAACACTCGAAATATTCAATAGGCTTCCCGACTTTGATCACCAGGAACATTTGTTCAAGTGGCTTTGTTTGAGTAAATAAGGGGGGCAATTGATAATACTTCAGAATTTGTTTTGTCCGGTTCTGGTCATTTATTTTGTTCTATATTTACTAAACTACTCTAAAACATTTTAGTTATCCCGTCTTAGCAATAATAGTTACTATATAATATCAATTACATTACTTTGTGATGAGATAAATACCGATAAATCCGCCCTAACGCGGTTGTAATGATGCAATTAAAATAAAACCATAAGGAAGCGGTTTTGTACAGCCGCTGTAAAAACAAAATACGAGACTATAACAAACCTGTATCAATTAAATAAAAAAAAAACTCAACAACGCTTTAATTAAACTCATTTGCCATAATCTTTTCCCACTAGGCTCATAAACCGCGCATTAAAACATCAAAACCTTTTAAAGTCACCACTTGCAGCAAATGAATGAGTAACTTTAAGGACTTACTGAAATAAAACGTTCTCTGATTCGAGTTTCATGATAAAGTGTCTAGGAAACATACCAACGTGCACACAAAAGACAAGTAATGTAAACAAAAAAATTTAAAGTCAATTTTTACTCAAGTGAACAACAAAAATTTATTTTGGTTACATTTTATTAAATAATTACAATTAATATAAATAAAGTAACATAACCTATGAGTTAAAACAGCTGTTCTACCACATACCCTATAACATAAACTCAGCTAATTTATGAAATCATAAGTTATCACTTATTTTATGCCAAATGAGAGGAAATAACTATACTGCATACTTTGCCCCTTTGTACAAAACTAAAATCAATGTATTAAATTTATTTAATGAATTAATATTTAAAAAAGCTATATTAACATACAGTGTCATCCATTACAAGTTTTGAAAAATGTATTTGAAGTTCAGTCGATAAAAAAAAGTTTTTTTATGATTGGCTATTTGAACAAGATCTATATATATAAAGAACTATGTCAAAATACAAATACAAGAATTATAATTGAATTTACAATTGAAGAATACACAAGAATACATATTGTGTTATATATATATATATATATATATATATATATATATATATATATATATATAAGGAGATTGTGAACTAATAGAAGGACTTGGACAAAACAGAAAAGCTCCATGCAAGGTATATAAAAAATAATCTGCACATAACGCAATAAATTCTACGTTCAACAAACAGGTTGCTGTTTTCCACAAACATTCAGAAAAATAATGTATCTAATTAAATTCCACACTGATTCATTCTTTTGCTAATGTAAAGAGGCCATAATTATAGACATCACTCAACAGCAATTGCGAACCTCTCAAATATGCATCGTTATGGTGAATATTCTTAATATTTTGCTCTCAACTAACATACCGTGGGAGTTTTGTTATCCCAAAATTTCAACTTAATATTTTGACAAAAGTCATGGTCAACTAACTCACGAACTTGGAACGTTTGGACGCTGCAGACTGTTGAAATCACATTTAATGTGTATGTTGCAATTATAAGTTCCTATATGGAACAAACAGGTTTTAAAAAATAATAAAGCAGAGTTCAAGACAACTAATTAATATTTGTAAGATCCAAAGTGTGGACAGTGAGATCCTGATACGAACATTTCTATATTAAACGGCACGTATTTATTTCAACGAATAACATAGTAATAAAGTAAAATTATTTATTTTATGTTTATATTAATAGTAACGCATACGCTTATTGAAAGAGTGAACAAACATTACTGGTGAAGTCAACTCATTAGAAGGTCAGCTAATAATATGGAATTGTAAAGACGATAATAACTAGCTATCTACTTGATGATGTCGGAATTGTTTACTGAAAAAAGCTTTAAATGAATATAACATTAAATAGTTCTTGTATTTGTATATTTTCATGCATTTTAATTATTGTTCATGAAAACTTGTTTGTGTGTGTGTGTGTGTCTCTCTCTCTCTCTCTCTCTCTCTCTTACTCTCTCTCTCTCTCTTACTCTCTCTCTCTCTCTCTCTTTCTCTCTCTCACTCTCTCTCTCACTCTCTTTCTCTATCTACCTATCTATCTATCTTTATTTCTCCCTCCTATACTGACATAATAAAAAACAACATGTTTCTCTCTCTCCCTCTTAGTGTGTATATGTGTGTGTGTGTGTGTGTGTGTGTGTGTGTGTGTGTGTGTTTGTATGTGTGTGTGTGTGTGTATGTGTGTGTGTGTGTGTGTGTGTGTGTGTGTGTGTGTGTGTTTGTATGTGTGTGTGTGTATGTGTGTGTGTGTGTGTGTGTGTGTGTGTGTGTGTGTGTGTGTGTGTGTGTGTGTGTGTGTGTGTGTGTGTGTTTGGTTATTCAATGTTAAGGTCAGTTGGGTACTCATATTTCCGACCTGCCTTTGAGTTCTCTTGAAGGCTTTGTACGTAGATCTCCAGTAGTAGGTAGTGATATTTCTTTAATATTTTTTATAAGTTTTATGTATGCACTACAGTAATATTTTTACACATATTTCTTGAGAAGTTTTTAGTTAATTTATTGGCTTATTTTTGTTGCTAAAAACTATCAGTTTTACAGCGATATAAGGAGGCTTAGTAAAATGTTGTTCCCGAAATAAATCATTTGAGTATAAATAAGATTGGCCTTTGTTTTTGAGTCAAAATGTAATAAAACCGACTAGTGCATTTTAATTTAAAACTATTATCACACGCGTTTTAGTGGCAAAGTTTCATCGTTAATGATTATAAGCAAACATGGCCTTTATAATATAAGTCGCATCTATTTTTAACATTGAATTGTGATTTTATTGAGCTAAAGCCTGACATTTCAAGCGTTTAAACTAAAACATTGTTCTGGTTATCCTTTAAATAGCGTAAATACCTTAAATAAGCGTAAATGGTGACGGTTTCCGCATTCTGTACTTTTTAGTCACAATTTAGCAGATAGAGAAATTGTGCAACATTGCGCGACAAAAAGAATTCTTAGATCGTGCAGCGAGAAAGTTTTACTTACGCGGAGACACTGGAGTTGTCTTAAGTACAAAGTTCCGAGTTCTCATGAAAAGTTATTAATTTATAAAAAAACTTAGTTTCTTTTTAATAGTGCTAACTTGAAGCTCTTAATCTCTAAAAACTTAGTCGATTAATTATACTTCCGAATGATTAATGAGTGAAGTAAAAAACACTCGCATAGTAACATAAATTTTTGAATTTTGCACTATTTTTCTTTAAAGTTTAAAGTTAAACTTTATTCAAAAGAATTCAATTTAGAAGTGAAAGATGGTACCAATTATCATGTAGGTGAAAAACTTGTGCAGAGTTGATGGTTTCTGTTTGCGACTTTCGCCATGTTCCGGTTTAGATTGGCCTGGACGTAGCATCGTAAGATCCAATTAATTAAATAATTTGAAGCAAAAAATAAAAGAAAGCATTATCTTATGAACTCGTTTAGAAATAATTTGCATTAAAACATTTTAACTAGACATTCCTTCAAGATTGCTACGGATCATATTTCGTGATCCCTCGAATTCATTACATTTTGAACTGACCCTTCTCCCTTGAAGCCCACATGTTAAAAAAAGAATAATTCGAAATTCTCGACAACTATTAACCTTCCACGAATCTCTCCTCCCGCATCTCACTTAGGATATGTTTGATGACCTATGGAAATCTTACACCTTTACCACTATCTCATATATTTTATTATTAATCTAATTCAAATTTTTTTTTATTTACTTTTAAATAACTGTAGCGATTTATTTTCTGAATGCTGGTAAATAATATTAATATTATTTTATTTAATAAAATAATGTTACACAACAAAAATCTGGTGATGAATAAATAACTAAACTTTATAGAGCTGGATACAAATTAATGCATAAAACTCAATGCTCTGACCAAACCGCAAAACATGAAAGAGTAATTTATAAATCACTGTAGAAGTAGAAACCGTTAAAGCTTGTCATGTTTCTATGACACAGAAACTCTCATAGGATTATAACCCACTCAAAACTATTACAGTTAACGTTTGGGAACTAGTTCCGCCCCTGCAAAGTAGATAATCGCTGACATTTCTACTGTACCCTTTCCTTCCCTTTACTTCCTTGAACGATATTTGTAGTGTTAATGGCCTACATGAAATTAGTATGTTTCTTGTCTGATCACAGGACGTTTCTACAAGAGTTTAGGTATCTGTGAGGACCAAACTATGTCAAATCTTTTACTAAATCCAAACCGTTAATGTGAATCCGTCAATTACACTAAAATAACTCAAACTATTTTCTAGTTATAAAGTAATAGCTAACGTGAAGATAGAATCAACTACGTGTTAATAAACATATAATAATATAATACTAAAATAACTATTTTGTGTTACCAGTGACATACATGTTTATAGTAATTTATTATTTTGAAGCCAAAACTATATTTCATTGTTTTAATTTATACCTACGCCTATATAATATACCATAATATAAAATATGCTTACCCAGCTGTTTCTTTAACATATATTTCCGAGAATAAGCCTCACAATTTCATAATACTTATAAAATACATAAAACATTTTATGTAATCAATTATATACGTATTTTTAAAATTCGTTCACACAAGATGTACATGTGCAAAAATATAAGTGATTGTGCAATAGGGTTGTGTTTTGTGTGTATGTGTGTGTGTGTGTGTGTGTGTGTGTGTGTGTGTGTGTGTGTGTGTGTGTGTGTGTGTGTGTGTGTGTGTGTGTGTGTGTGTGTGTGTGTGTGTGTGTGTGTGTGTGTGTGTGTGTGTGTGTGTGTGTGTGTGTGTGTGTGTGTGTGTGTGTGTGTGTGTGTGTGTGTGTGTGTGTGTGTGTGTGTGTGTGTGTGTGTGTGTGTGTGTGTGTGTGTGTGTGTGTGTGTGTGTGTGTGTGTGTGTGTGTGTGTGTGTGTCTTACGTTGGCCTAAATTATGGTTTCGACATTTTTGAACATCAACGGAAAGGGCGGTTCCCAATGAGAAATTTAGAAGATGAAGATATTTTTATGATGTATTTGTTTATCCATCAACAATATCCTATTATTATTTTCTAGATTCTTAGTATACTCAATTCAACTAAATATTATGTTGGTTTAAGTAGGTAAATACATTTAAATGAAATAGAAATAAATAGAATGAATTGCGAATATATATTTGGTTTGCTTAATGTAAAGATTTTTCATAAAGTATCAAGTTATATTATATAAAAAGCTGTACGGCTATAGGCCTAAGTATCAGAAATAATTTATAATAAAAACATAATTCCGCTAATAACATGACTAATTTCAAAATTTTTGAATTGTTTATAAGTCAATTGTAATTATACATTTTATACATACTTATTATATTTTATATTGGCCTATGTATGTTTTACATGTTACAGAAGAAAATAAGGTTTCATTGACTGTACTTTTTAACTAGTATAAACACGTTCAATTTCATATAAATAAATTCTTTTGCTTGGTTAAACTAATTGAATGGTAATAAAAATGGGTTCATATTTATTATGGTGGCACAATTATTTCTATCTCTCTTTAAACTATCCAGGTTCGTGTTTATTAAAGCAGCACAGCCTTTTCTATTTCGTTAAACTCTACATGTTCGTATTTATTAAGTCAGCTCAACCATTTATATCACTCGGTAAACTCTCCAAATTTAATTGAAAACCAGTAGAAAAAAAGGTACCTAATCCAATTCGGCCTTTTTTTCACTTTTACAAAACACACAATATAAGTAACAGGTAAATTTCAAGTCTAAAACTCTCACTGGGGTCCATATATATCCATTTAGCCATTCAGCAATTAATAAATAGAAATTATTATCTCTCTTAAGGGTTAAGAAAACGTTAAGAAAACATCAAAATGGAACGTTAAGAAAACGTTCTTAAACAAAACCTATTGAAAGACTACAATAATATTAGGGAACTGGTAAATTTTAATATATACGATGCATATTATCTAAGTCTAGAACTATAAAGAGCTAATTAAATACAACAAACAATTGTACTACTTACATTACCTATAATAATCAAATTCCAAACAATAAATAAATTTTAGAAGCTATAACGACATTATAAAAAACACGCCTGGAACTTAAACAAGCAATATAAACGCAAAATAACATACAATAGAAAAGAATTGCAAAACCTAATTATTAAAAAGTGTAATAAAACAGACATTAGCCATAGGATGGGATGGAAAATGTTAGTCTATAAACTAATGAAAACTGTTGACTTAGTATGGTAATGTAAGGGGAGGCGCGCAAGGTCGTGTAAATAGAAGCAGATGGGTGTCCAGAATTAAAAAATGGATGAGAAAACGAGTTTGAGGCAAGTTGATGCAATCATAATGACATGAAATGGGCGGAATCGAACGAAAAGAGAAGGTTAAGAAATGGAGAATGGGAGAACAAAAAATGGAAGAACTGAGTAGGATCAGAAATTATTGGCAAACAGAATGATGAAGGCGAAATGAAGAGGATAAAGTCAAAGGGGAGGAGAGAACAGAGAGATGCAGAATGGGAAGAATAAAAATGAAAAGAACTAGTAAGATCAGAAATAAGAGGCAAAATGAAGGGATCATGGAGGGACGAAAGGATCAAGACAAAGGGAAAGAGGAGTTTAAGAGATGGCGAAGAGGACGGCAAAAAATGAAGAGAACGACTAATATCGGAGATTGTAAATTGAAATTTGTTGAGACTGAAATATTTATATCGAGTTGGAAATAATGAGTCAAAGATAAAGAGTGGATTTAGTGATGAAGAGGGAAATAATATTAAAAAAATATAGGAGCTACTGAGATAAGAGGTAAGGAAAAGCGAAACGCCGTGAACTATTGAAACCCTAAGACAAATAAAAGACATACACAAGACTCACAAATTAATCATTTATTTACTCATACGCGTTTCAACGACAAAGTCATCATCATCAGTGAGTGTTGATACTACAATCTCTAACTTACAACTATAGTCTTTTATTTGTTCTAACATAACCTCACAAGCTAAGGTGAAAGAATAGTTGTATAGAAACCCTAACATAAACATATATTTATTCGTAAATATTTTTTGTTTATAACGAATAGAAAATCGCGCTTTTGAAACGAACTGAAGCTGTTTGATTGACTATTAGACGTAGGGCCATTGCTTTACAAAAAACAAAACAGAGCACACAGTGAATATAAATTATTCTAGATATAGCAGAACAAGTAGTAATTAATACCTTTTACTTTCACCGGCATTATGGCTAGGACAACATTTTGTAGAACACATGATTTCAAACGGTCTGAGTTTATTTTTGTCTGTAATAATTACAGTTGAATAGATTTGTAAATAACGGAATGAATTTAAAAAATTAGCTCCGAAATTATATTGTTAGTACTCATATGTTTTTTTAACTTTTAGCCCAAATATACGTTTTCTGCAATTCTAAATGATTTTACAAAACAAGTCAAATCTAAGAGAAGTGCAATTTTGGATAATTAACTACGCAACCGAGTCCCATTACAGAGATCGCAGTGGAGTTGCGTTTTGGCAGTGAAAGCCAATGCGTGAATGATACACGGCGAAGCCTAGCGACCTTGACAGTTTACTCGATAGCTGGAGCTGGATTGGCGTTTGGTCAGTCATCGCGCGGCTGATAGCAAGATATCATGTCAGTAAGCACCAGTAGTTACAAATGTGAACACTGCAAAACCAAGTGATATACGTTTACAAATATTTTTTAAAGTTTAGCCGGTGAAGTGACAAATCGAGTTTGACTATAAATTTATGAAAATTAAGTGTAGTTTTAGTGTTTATGAGTGTTAGAAATTAAAATGAATTTCATAGGCAGCATAGTATTAACGTTTTCAATCTTCACTCGTATAATAAACCTGTCTGATTCCCAAGAGACTATATTTCAATCTGTATTAAAGTATTATAGAGATTCTTTTAGAATACCAAAGGGAGCTACGGACGATACGGACGTATTTAACAAAGAGTATGACTTTATAGTCGTTGGCGCCGGAAGTGGAGGATCCGTAGTGGCCAATCGGCTTACAGAAGTTCCGGAGTGGTCGGTGCTTTTAATAGAGGCTGGAAAAGAGGAAATATTTTTATCAGACATTCCTTTATTAGTGTCCTATATTGTATTTACTGATTACAATTGGGGTTATAAGACAGAGCCCCAAGAGGGAATTTGTTTAAGCATGAAAGAACAGCGGTGTAGTTGGCATCGTGGTAAAGGGATGGGAGGGACAAGTATAATTAATTACATGGTGTACACCAGAGGTAGTAAAGTAGACTATGACAAATGGGAAGCCTTAGGGAATCCTGGTTGGTCTTATAATAACGTTCTCCCTTATTTCTTAAAATCAGAGGACATTGCTATACCAGCGTTAAAGTCTTCCCCTTACCACTCTAGAGGCGGTTACCTTACAGTTGATAACGCTCGATTCCACACTCCATTAGGCTCTGCCTTTGTAAAAGCGGCCAAACTCTTCGGCTATCAAGTTAATGATAACAGCAATCCTAACCCTCTTGGGGTATTTGGAGTTTTATCGACCACAAGGGATGGGTCGCGGCTTAGCGCGTCTAAAGCATTTCTCCGGCCTATTAGGTCACGACCTAACTTACATATAGCTAAACAAGCTCGCGTTACGAAAATCCTAATAGACCCACTTAATAAACAAACATTTGGAGTGGAGTTTGTCAAAAATAGGCGGAAATATGTAGTGCGCGCCAGAAAAGAAGTGGTGCTTTCTGCAGGGACGCTAAACTCGGCTCAACTTCTTATGTTATCAGGAATAGGTCCCAGAGACCACTTAGCTGAGATAGGCATTCCTGTTATACAAGATCTGAAAGTCGGATACAATCTGCAAGATCACGTGTCGATGGCGGGTTTAGTGTTTCTCTTGAATGACACAGTATCGATTGTAGAGTCTAGATACCAAAAACCGCAATATTTCTTTGATTATATTGTAAACAACAGCGGTCCTTTGACTTTACCCGGAGGGGCGGAAACCTTGTTGTTCACTAGGACCAAGTACAGTGAGTCGTTGACGCAACCCGATATGGAGCTGGTGATGGGACCGGGGTCGCTAGCTGGAGACACTGGGCAGTCGCTGAGAAAACTACTAGGCCTTAGTGATGACGTTTTCAACGCGGTGTATGGACCTTGGCTGGGACGAGATGGCTTTGGAATCGTACCCATACTGTTGCAGCCAAAAAGTCGTGGACGTGTGAAGCTGAAGTCAAAGAACCCCTTCCACTGGCCGCTGTTTTATCCTAACTACTACACCGATGAAGATGGACATGATATCAAAACCATTGTGGAAGCTATTAAACACGTAAGTCAATGGATTTTGTTACAAGCTAATATAAGTTTATTGCAAGCATTCACTGGAATTTTTGTACTTTCTATTGCTAAAAACAGTTACTATTTCAATCTAAAAAAGACTATTTTAAAACTATGCTAGTTAACTTTCTTGATAATAAAATATATATAGGGCATTGAAGTATTACTGACATTCACATGTTTGAAGTGAGTTATTGAAGTATTGCTGATAATCGTAGGATAAAAGTATTGAAGTAGGAAATATAAGTAGATTATTAAAAAAGTATTGAAGTAGTAAAGATATCCAAACGATTAAATTACTGGAGTATTGAAGTAATAATGATATTCATGGATTGAAGTATTGATGTAGGGTATTGAATTATTACTGATATTTATAGGATTGAAGTAGGATAGTGAAGTATTGATGTAGGGTGTTAAAAAATATTGAAATATTGCCGATATTTATAGAATTAAATTAGGATATCTAAGAAGTATTGATCTATTGCTGATTTTTATATGAATTAAGTATTGAAGTAGAGTGGACCTACTGAAGAAGTATTGGGAAATTAATGATATTCATAGCTTTGAAGTAGAATATTGAAAAAGTATCGATATATTACTGATATTCATAGGATTGGCATATTGAAGTAGGGTATTGAAGTATTGAATTATCGAATTAGGATATTGAAGAAACATTGAATTTATGCTATGTCTTATCAGTAGTATACCTGCATTTAGCCGGGGTGGGAAGTGTCTACAACTACCCAGAACACGATGTGAATACCGTCACACTACAGGTGTGAGGTCGCCAACTGTAAACCAGCTGAAAAAGCTTGCATACTGATTGCCACATTCAAACTAAATTAATATATTCAAGTGCTAACTACTTGACTACTTTTATTTTACATTAGATTACCAAATTGTCTAATTACTAAAAGCAACAACCTGTATGTTGCCTAGGTTACGGACTATGCGTTTGTTTACTATGAATAAATTACAATATAACTACTGAAAGGATTGTTTTATCAATAAGTGATTCAATTAATTCTAGACAAAAAGACCTGTTACATAATAGGAAATGACGTTTACAAGGAGTAATAGTTTGTCATGTAAAATTAAATACGCATCATTGTCTTGTAATACTTCCTTTTATTTTTTTATATTTAGTGAAGCGCCTATTTTATAAAAACATTATGAATTGGTTATATTAATTAAAACAACCTCTCACCACAAATTCAAAAAATTTTATTTTAACCTCATGTACATTTCTATTACAAAGTAATCATCTTCAGAGGTATTTTACAAATAACTTTATAAAATACCTCTGACGATGATTACTTTGTAATCGAAATGTACATAAGGTTAAAATAAAATTTGTTGAATTTGTGGTGAGAGGTTGTTTTAATTAATAAAAACATTTGCGCCACAGTTGCTTCAAGTTGTATTATGAATTGGTAATTTTAAACTAGAAAATGTTTTAAAGCAACGAAATTAAAATAAATAATATCTTAGAGCTCATAGCTAACAGTGTTAAAGTTACTCCAGATAGGGTAGGCTAGGAGCGATGGCCACGCTTTTGTAAAACAGTAATAAAATCGTTATTTCAACATAATACTTTTGAAAAATTAGATTTAATCGCTTTGTTAATATATACTTCAGATGTAAAGGTTTGTAATGTTCGCTCTTCGAAACATTTTTTTAAATCGAACTTTTTAAAAAATTGCAAAGTAGCCATCTCTCCTTAGCTTCGAGGAGAGATGGCCACGTACCTTAGGAGAGATGGCCACCTAGACTTAATCGCTAACGTAAGACTGAAAAATTTCAGCTTGTAAGGAAAAAGCATTTTTGCTGAAATTCTCAAGTTTATAAACTTTAAAAACATGTAATATAAACCAAATTGTTACAAAAATTACAAAAATATAAGGGAAAAGGTATAAAAACTTAATTAGACTAAGAAATAAAACATAAGATTTAAAATGAACGACTTCCCCGAATTTATGAGTAAAGTAAATTTTTTGTAGTTTAAAAAAACGTTTTCGACACCCTTGCATATCTTCATTGCCTTAGGTTGCATTGTTGAACTGTGAAGTGCCGGTTTTAAAGAGATTTTCGATAATGCGGTGGAACGGAGTATGTAATTTGAATTCAGTTTTTTCTATCGTAGTTTTTTTCTAGTGTATGTTTACCTTTATAGTACGTTGACAACTATAACAGCTCTGCTTGTATTGCTGGCACTTGTTTGTGCGAAGGAATGATGGCAGGCGACAATTACCAAGATACTGGTATCTGGGAATGTGACCTCTCGTATAGGGCATTTATAGAAGAAAAACAATATTATCGAAACGTTCAAATTGACTACGTCTATTTTCTCTTATAACACTAAATTTAGTCAATTGTTATGCTTCTGAAGATCCATAAATTCCTCCATAACATATGCTCTTTTTCTTTAATTCCAACCTGTCTTTCAAAATATCATACATTATAATTTTCTGACCATAGGTGAGATTGAAACTTTTACAACTATAAATATTGCTTGAAAAAAAAACTTTGAATATAATTTATTCAATAAATATCAAATAAACTGTGGTTATTTGTTTCGTTTAACGTATAAACATTAATATACTCGTAGATTCGCAAGTTAAGATACAGTCTACTGAAATGTGCTTAGTTGTTTTTATTTAAAGTGAAGAGCCAAAATTATTCTCTTGTTTATTAAATTCCTTCTATTAGCTCACACTCTCCTTACATATATATATATACATATACATATACATATACATATATATATATATATACAATAATTAAATTATAAAAATTTGAGGATCTAATTTACTCGAACCGAGTATATATTTATGTTCGAAGTCTAGCGATTTTTGCCACTGAGCCAACTTTCCATAAATAGAAATAAACTTCTCAGTGATCTATATGAAAAACCTCCATCTATATTATGCACCTATATTATATATATTATATTATATATGCACCTATATTTCATAAAAATTTTATATTACATACTATTTATACAGTATTTTGTACAGAAAATTTCTTACCCATCGTAATTCGTTGTTATAAATACACTGGATATTTGCCAATTTTGAATTCCTAGTACTTCATGACTTTGTCGAATGTGTGAATATTTGTGGATAGGAATACAGTAACAAGTAGTTTAGTATGAAAGAAATTTATGCCAATCCCTACTTATCTCAAGAAAAGAAATTGTATTCTTTATTAACAATTAATTTAAATATATATATATACACATGTAATTTTCCATTTTCCTTTCTATGTATGGTGTTGGAATATTATTTTTATTTGTTATTATTTATACGCTTTTATTCGTCGATTGCATTGTGTTGTAGTTTGTTTTCTCTTTTCTTTCGCATTGTGTGTTTGTGAATTAAGGTTTCGATATCGTTAATCCAGTTTGTTTTTTATTTGATTTTCTTCATTCGTTTTTAATCCTAGAGCATTATTTATGATATTGTGTGGTAACCATGGCAACAATTAAAGGTTATACAATAAAGGTTTTAATACATATCTCTCAGAAGTCCATTTCTAGCTATGGAAAGTTGGCTTAGTGCCAAAAATCGTTAGACTTCGAACATAAATATACTCGGTTCGAATCCGACCTAGATACCCAAATTTTATAATTTTATTATCCAATATACATTTTAAAAAACTATAATAACATCTATTGTCATCCACTTTAGGTTTTATAAAATGTATTTGAACTTGATTGGATAAATAAAAACGCATTTTATTAACGATTGAAAATTTGTACAAGATATATAGCCTATCAGGAGAGTGTGAACTAATAGAAATAATTTAAGAACATCACGTAGATGGCGGCCTTCCTATTGAACTTCAATAAAAATACTGTATAATTTAATATCAAATGAAGGCCTGAAAATCAGAAAAATATTGTTAGTATTGCATCTTTTATTCAAAGCTATATAGCCTTGCATATAAACATTGTAATATTGTTTGAAGATAAAATCGTATTACGAATTTAAGCCTTTAAAATTAAAAATAGCAGCTCCTCTGAACTTTTTATATGTTCGATATTTAAGCAATCAATTTTTTTTGGAAATTTAAATTAAAATATATTTTTCCACCATAATACAAATATTAGCAACATTTTACAAGACGTGAAATCTGCTTGGATTAGGAGCATTTAGGTTTTAATGATTTCGTCTGTAATTTTATTTTCTCAAAAGTCAGTTGTATACAAAACTTGTAATTATATTCTCTCAGACGTCATTTGTATATACAAACCTGTAATTTTATTCTCTCAGAAAACAGTTGTATATACAAACCTATAATTTTATTCTCTCGGAACTCAGTTGTATATACAAACCTGTAATCTTATTCTCTCAGAAAACAATTGTATATACAAACCTATAATTTTATTCTCTAGGAACTCAGTTGTATATACAAACCTGTAATCTTATTCTCTCAGAAAACAGTTGTATATACAAACCTATAATTTTATTCTCTCGGAACTCAGTTGTATATACAAACCTGTAATTTCATTCTATTAGAAGCTAGTTTAATACACAAACCAATAATTTTATTCTCTCAGAAGTCAGTTGTATATACAAATTTGTAATTTTAGGCTCTTTGTATATTCTTCTTGACTAAACTACTAAATGTCAGGGAAACCCCCATTCTTAACTCACTTGTTTCGTAGATTAATAATGAAATTATTCATGGTTTTATATTATCCACTAAAAATTAACTACTATTTTTAAATGCTAGTAGTTATAAATATTATTTTTAAAAACTGAACTACTACATTGGCAGTTGTAAATTTGTAATGGTGTCCCTGATAATGATGATATAAGTCACTGAAACGCGTATGACAATGTATATTGTTTTGTGAGTTCTTGTGCAATTATGTATTTGTTTACCATTATTAAGGGTTATCTCAAAAACATGATCTTTTAACAATAATCTTTAAACAGCGAACTCAATTATATCTTAGTATTATTTACAGCAACGATTCATTAATTGATGTAATTATTTCTTAGTTTACACGAAACTCTGACTAATATAGTTCACTTAATTCCCCATGACTATGTTTAACCCTCAGGCAGAGAAATTACTACTTGTTTTTAAACATTCTTAAGCAAAAAGATACTTTCGTAATTATTAATTTGTTTTTAAAATATTTACGGAAGTAATTAACTGCCTATTTACAGTATGTCACGTACTTTAAGCTTTCAAATACACGCCTTCCTATGATCCTGTTTACTTGGGCGATGATATCCAATAGAGTTTGTATAGTAGAGCTTAAAATGCCTACTACCTACACAGTTTACATTTTTTTCTAGTTGCGAGTATCCGTATTATCACGTACGAAGAGTAGCTAACTGTTGTTTGTATAGTAGGGTTGGGACATCGAAAAGAAAATATCGATATCCAATATTATCAATTAAACTTCCAGTGATTATCGATATCTAGTGAATATAAAACTACCAGTGAATAACGAAAACCAATCGATACATCAGTATAAAATAATGTTAAAACATCCCCATTTATTATAAAGGGAAATGTAATGTTAGTAAAAAAATTAAAATTAATAACCAAATGAAAAAAGTTATTAAATATTTTTTTAGTTGTGTAAAAAATACATTTTTAAGGAATTACAATTTGCATTTACAAATATACATACATTTTTTTCTTTAAAAATTAAAATGATTTTACCAAAAATTCTATTCCTAGAGAGACCAAGAATATCAGCAATTTACATGATTAGGTTTTGGTCTGCTCCTGTCTGGAGACAATACTTCGCCAACTTTCAAGAAAACAGATGTTCCAACAAATAACAGATATTTTCTAGCCTATTGATGTAGGGTCGGGTTAGGCGGGGAAATATTCTTTCAAATCTTGAATGGATTGTCACCTATAAGTCCCTTAGGCTTGATTAGCTACCGCTGCCCCCTCCCCATCACTCTTTCACTCCGAATTATCTCGAACAACCTCGAAAGTCGAAACAACTCGCCGATGTGCGACAGAAGTCACCCCTTCTCGTGTGACATCTACCCTACATACGTAGTAGGAAAGTATGATACATGGGAGATGTTCTTACCCTACTTAATTTGTTTTATTATCAACATATTTTATAAGAATAGCAACTGTTAGTAACGCTTTATTAAAATATTTATGTTGCCAATTTCATTAGCAATTAAGTTTACTATAATTGTAGGAATCAAGGTTAAACAGATCGATTCAAGATTTTTATATGCTCCAAAATTCCGAAATGAAACTGCTCTGTGTCCCGTGGTTTTTAAGTCGTTTTAACGGCAAGATAGAGTCAAAAATAATTTTTACTTTCTTTATATTTCAAGTGTAAATATATCGTCTCTAAATATCGATGTTTCCGATATATTGGATATGACTATATCGGTGAAAGATATCGCCAATCCATCTCCGATAAACCGATATTTTGATATATCGATTTTCGATGTTCAACCTTAATAGTAAGGTAAGAGAATGAAACTCCCTGACAGAAGATACAGTGGTGCAGAACCGCGGTCCTAAGTAGTTGATAAGAATCGGTGTATGGAATCAGGCAGGCCTGAGGAAAAGACTATGATCCCCTGGTACCAGGAAAAGGGAACAGGTATGCTTTGGGTGTCCAGGTTAGTTTACCTGCAGTAGACCTCTTAACCGGGGTGAAAAACGTCAATCTTTTAAAAAGTTACCGTAGTACGAGTACAAAATTTAATAAACAAAAATTGTAACAATTGAAATCATTTTAAG
>JBAIZL010000002.1:212058603-212086103 GCA_036971475.1 Prosapia bicincta | reverse complement strand
GTGTGTGTGTGTCTTTGTGTGATGTGGTTTCTCGTGTGTGGTGTGTGCGTGTGTGTGTGTGTGTGTGTGTGTCTTTGTGTGATGTGGTTTCTCGCGTGTGGTATGTGTGCGTGTATTGGAGAACCGATTCTTAAACCAAAACATTCTTAGTACCCTGAAGAGTAAAGAATTGTCCATAGTTCAAGAGGAGAGGCTCCAAGACGTTCTATTAATATTTAAAAGCTCTAAAATTCAGAAGATCTAGAGTGTTCATAAAGATGTCATGGTTGAAAAAAGCTGTCATAAAGAACCATGCGGAACTTTACATCCCAGTTTAGCCAGATATTTTCTCACCATCGCCAACAGAATTGGGCTGAAGATATGCTTTCCAGTGACAACTAGATGGGCCTCAATAACGCATGACTAATTCAAACAATGGCTTTGGGAAAAGCGGTTTGTTGTAATAGCCCAATCTACTACCTGCATTATAATCTGCGATGTAGTTATACTGCACATTAGAAAGTCTTACTGGAATGGATTAAATTGCTGACTTTAAATATTTTGATAACGTTTGTATCATTTAAACAGCTAGAGAAGAAATATATAATTTAAAATGAAATTCATTGTGCGCTAATTAGAATACGAAGAACAATACAAAACAAGAGTCAAACAAAACTTAAAAAATAATCATACTAGGATGTATAACATTCAAAAGTTCCATATATACTGAAAAATATACTGATTAAATTTGAATTAAATGTGTGGAAAAAGCAGCAGATTTAGTTCTGCATTATTCAATTACAAAAGTGATACAAAAACTCACACTATAAACAACACACAAACAATTTACATTAAAAATATTCTCGAATATATTAATTGAAACCAAACTAAGACCAAAGCTTTCGTAAGTTCGAAAACCTTTGTAATTACGACTATACGTAGGTAGATTTAATGTGTAAAGATTGAAATTACATAGGTGTGAAAATGTAAAATTTTATTAAAGGTAAAATTTAATAATAACAATAGAAAGCCAGTGGGGATCATAATATGAAATTGAATTTTTTTTTTCTTCTTTAAATAGAGTATTTTTGCTCCTAGGAAAGAATTTACAATTTAAACATCCAGAAAACTGCTCAAAACAAGTCAAAAATAAAAGTGACCTACTTTAACTCTATTATTATGTTTATAAAACAATATTAAGTTTTATTGCTTCTTTCCCTTATTTACTTTTAAATACTTTGGGCTTATTTGCTTTAGCTGGGCGCTATCCGGATTTTATTTAGAAACGCACACACACATACTTTGTAATGAAAGTCATATACCTTTGAAATAATAAATAAGAATGGTTTTACTTTTTAACCTTTATGGTCAAACATGGAAAACAGTCATGCTTTAAATATTTTTAACATTTTTAAGAAAATTCTTTTTCAGTTCTCTTTCTAGGCTTTATATAGATTCAACATATTTTCGAAGGCATACATAATGTTGTTAAGTACTCTTCATGAAATTTCCGTTTTTTTAATAAATAACTTAAGATTGGAGTATAATTACAACAAATATTCTCCAATGTAACAACATTATTATTTTAATAATTTATTGAAGCCTGTGATTGCATGTTGGTGTTAAATAAAGAAATAATTGTAGGTATAATAAATAATTTCCTTAATAATGTAATATACAAATATTTTGTAAAACATTTCATGTTTTAGAACCTATCAGAGCATATTATCATTACAATCATCCTACAAATTACCTAATATAAAAGTACAAATGCCCAGTACTAACATCCAATTGTACTTCGATCGGCATTGTGTGAACAGATAAAACAAATGTAATGACTAGGCCTATATCTTGGATTCATTACAGACAAAACACTGTATTGTAGAATGGAACATCCATGGATTCTGGCTAAAGAAGACACCGCAGGCTTGATACATAGAGCCAACCCATGTCGGCTACTTCAAAGACTAATGCTATATACATGACACACAAAAATTCTGCACTTATTAAACAAAATTCCTGATGGGAAAATTATTTAGAACTGAAATTTAAATAAATGTGTACAACAAAGGAATAAGACAGTATGGAATTTATTATCAATTGTTGTTAAGGCTGTGGCTTTTTCATTTTGTTTATCTTTCCTTCTCTCTCTCTCTCTCTCTCTCTCTCTCTCTCTCTCTCTCTCTCTCTCTCTCTCTCTCTCTCTCTCTCTATCTATCTATCTATCTATCTCTATCTATCTATCTATCTATCTATCTATCTATCTATCTATCTATCTATCTATGTTTCTCTCTCTCTCTCTATCTATCTATCTATCTATTTATTTCTCTTAACTCAATCTTTTGTAGCCTAATAGTGTTCAAGCAAAAATATTTCACTATAAATTGGTTATTTGTACAGTCACATTTATAAGTACAGCTTATGTGAGCACCAACTACTCACTACACACGACATATAGATTTCATTTAATATCCAGGTATGTTTCGACACCAAGTTATCTTCTTCAATAAAAGCCACGCTGTGAATAGTGAGTTTTTAGTTGTAATACATGTTGTTAGGCCTATAAGGCAACCGAGTGGCCTAGTGGTTGTAGACTTGACTTCTAACGTAAAGGTACTGGATTCAAACCCCGGCAGCGTCGAAGCGTTTATGCTTTTTAAGTCCATTGATTAACTTAGCTTGGGAAACTGAATGATAATTAAAACAATTATAAAAAATTAATGAAATGTTGAATTAACTTTGTACAGTACACATACGCATAAATACATACATATATATATAGACACATACATGGGCGCCCATACACACGGGCAGGGGGCCGCGGCCCCCCTAGCTCCTAGAAAAATACAAATTAAAATTATTAAGACTTTCGTACAAATATTTCTTTTTTATTTTCAGCTGATGTGGAAGAACTATATTTTTATTTTAATAAATTTTCACAGTATTAACAATATAAATAGTATATTTATGCGATTCTGCTAAATTAACACCTTGACTGAACGAAGTAGGTTTTAAAGTCAGAAACTATCGAATATCCATATTATGTGAATACTGTATGTCAATGTGAACCAGTTAATGGTTGCGTCAATTACACAGGACACGACTAATATCCTAGACGCTGACACAGCGAGCCAGCTATCCCAATGATAAGGAAAACGTGACAGGAAGGATAACCTAGGCCCTTCCGACTGACGCTGCATTTCTTCTCTGTTGCATGTCATCTGCGTTCGACATTGTAGTACTGTATTGGGTGCAAGTAGGAAGCAGGGAGTATATATATAGACTATAGTGTACGTTACCGTGTTACGATTTACAAAATTGATAAATTATTAGCCTAATTGGTAAGTGAAAACATTTTCTAGTAACGAAACATAACAAACGTCAAAGATCAATTTCAAAAGAATTCCTATGTATAGTAATACGATACATAGATATTACATATTAGGTATATTTCTTTTCTGTTAAGTTAAACAAAACATACCATTTTGTCCACAGATTAATTTTAATAGTTTATTATATGTTATAGCCTATGTTACATTGCCTTTAATTTAATTGTAGAAATTGACGTTTTAATTTGATTTATCTTTAATATTAGTCTAGGAAACGAAGCTTAAAATAGGAAAAACTTCGCAAATTTTTCGGAAAAGGCCGTTTTGCATACAAGTTTGGGATTAAGTTCAACTTACCCTCTACTTCAAAATCTATATAGTACTGACGGGCGCTTTTTATTTTGTAAGCTTGAAAACTACCCCTTATTGTCAAAAACTATAAAAAAGCGTAAAGAGTGAAATTTGTTTCAGATGAATTAAAAATAATGATTGTCTGATACTCTAATTGTAATTGTTAAATATTTCGACCCTCTAAAAATTCATATTCAAGGGTGAAAACTTCCCCTAATTGCTCAAATTTATAGAAAAAGCCTAAGGAGGATAAAATTTGAATATGCTTATTTAAGTAGGGCCTATAAGTAGAACCTTCGGTAGGTTGGCACAACTACCCCTAACTCGGCCGCTACGTAACCTAGGACTATAGGGGTAGTTTTGGATGATGCTCAAGGTCACCCCGGCCTTGACCGTAGCCTTAGGGGTGGTTTCGACCACGTTTAGAGGGTTAGGGGGTAGGTTTTCGAAGAAATTTAATTCTAACCCACTAACCTAAGCTAGCCAAATTGCATCCAACCTAACCTAACCTAAGTGTTGGGGGTGACATCAGCTACGTTCAGGACCATCTCCGGGGGTAGCTCCGGGGGTGGATTGGGGGTGGGGGGGGGTAGTTTTCGAAAAAATTTTGGAAAAAACGTTTCTTGACCGATAGGGTGTGTCTAGAGTGCATTATCGCGTCGGTAGGGGTAGTTTCACCTAGGGGTAGTTTTTAAATATAATCTGAAAATGCCGAAAATCGATCGGCCGGATCAACAGACAGTACGGTATAGGTGTAGAGCCCAATATGGAATACTGCGGGGGCGGTTCACCTAGGGGTGGTTTTTAAATAAAATACGAAATTGCCAAAAATCGATCGGTATGATCGAAAGACCGTACGGGATATGTGTCCATTATGGTAGGCTGTGTGGGTGGGATCACCGGTTTTCAGATTGCCAAAAATGATCGAGGTCCTAGGTAAAAGCCACCTAGGAGTCATGCTCGAGGTAAAGCCATCTCGAGGCAGGCCGTTAAGTAAGGCCTCTTAGGTAGTGTAACCCTGGAATAGCTCCGGTGGAGGGGCAACTTTTGGAAAGACTTAATGGTTATCTGATGACGTATCAGCGCTCGAGCAACTCTATGCAAGTAGTAGGCTCACCCTAACTATAGTGGTCTACCCCAAATGAATCGGGTGATGAGGGGCCCAGGGGTAAACGATTGCCAAACTCAAAATTTGTCTATCCTACTAAATTAATAAACAATACACTCAGCCTTTAAGTAAAGCTACACAAGAGCAGGGCTAGGATGGTTGCTATACCAACTACCAAGACAAATACCCCCACCAAGTCCTAGGTAAAGCTACCCCTCTAGACGTGGTTGAACCCTCCCCCAAGGCTACGATCAAGGTCACATCGACCGCCTGCATCATCCAAAACCACCCCTAACTCTGTTACACGGGCTGATATATATATATATATATATATCATACATGGTATTTATGCGAGTTAACTATCAAAGGTTGGTCGTATCTCCATCAACGGGCATCACTGACCGGGGTTTGTAGAAGTTCTAACAGCGGTAGCTCTAACGTAACTATTGTGATATAGTATGGATTGGTAGCTGTCTTTACGAAGATATCTCTTAAGGTCTTAAATTGATAAAGGGCGTTACGTAACCACTGTCTTAGATTATGAGCCGGTAACAGTTTTGACATACCTATTGTGGTAGAGTATAATTTGTTAGCTGTTTTACAGAGATGGTGTCTAAAGTCTCGGTTTGATGGAGAACATACCTGGACAATATGTGTAATGGCCTTGACGGTTTCTGCATAGCTATTTTGGTATGCGTTGATAGCTATAATTATGTCTAAGGCTTAAAGCTTTTGCCAGTACCTTCGCTAACCATAACCCATTTGACCTCGGTGTAGATGTTGGTTGATTAGCGTAAGTTTTTCATTTTGATTAGCTGATACGTTGATCTGGGCATAGCCGCCATAGCCTATTTGGACTTGGTGTCAATGCTGTTCGTTTGAACTTCACGTATGTTGGTTGGTTAAACTACGCGTATGACAGTAGTTTAGTTGAAACGTTGGTTATTTGATCTAGCCTACACAGGCCATAGCCCTTTTGAAGTCGGTATCAACATTGCCACCATCTTGTTCTCCACCTGGATGACGTCATATTCGATCCTAGGTTGTGTATCGGATACTATGTGTTACCTTATATCACCCCGCTCATGAGATGCTATGTGTTTGTCAAGCTATACTTCGGGTGCTATATGACGAACTTTAGCCGAGCTATGCAACGGATATTATGTATTCATACTTCTCATCGGATACTATATGTTAACCCATCGTCAGGCTATGGTTTGGATATATTGTGTTAGCCCTAGTCGTGATTTGCATCGTATACTATGTGATAATGATTAACCGGGCTATGTATCAGGTATTATGTGGTAATTTGTGGGCAACTTGTGGGATAGTGTGTGATATCAATTAGTTAAACTATACACTGGATATAATGTGTTATACTTTGTAGGCCCATGTCTTCTTAGCATAATATCTATGCAAACTTACACACATATATGTTTAACACATTATGTATTCTATTATGTATTTAGGCTTAACACAGTATGATAGCATGCATGTTGGCTTACCATAGTATTTATGTAGGTTTACACGCATATTTGTTTAACAGCGTATATATGGCTATTTAGAGTATATTGCATGCTGGTTTAACATAGTATATATGCCTATATTGGTTAGTATTGTATGTATATAGGCTGCGTGACTTTTTTTTTTTAAATTATATTGTAGTATTTGCTGACCGTCATGGGCGTGATAGGTTATGCATTGTTAGCTATACGATATAGTACTTCCCATATTATACAGTCACCTGCCTGAGGTTCTACCTGATAGACGGGGTGAAAATGTGTGTCAGGCTCTGATCACATAAGCTTAGGCCTGTGGTTTACCGACATAGTAGGCCTTATGGATACAATGTGTTAATCATTAGCGAGGCCTCTGGATACTATATGTTAACCCTTCGTCGGGTTATGCATCGGATACTATGTGTTATTGATCAAGTATTATGTGCTAATTTGTGGGTAACTTGTAGGATAGTGTGTGATAGCCCTTTAGCTAAACTATGCGTTGGATATAATGTGTTATAATTTGTAGGCCCTTGTCGGCTTAGCATAATATGTATGCTGGCTTACACACATGTTTGTTTAACGCATTATGTGGGCCTAACATAGTATATACGCCTGTGTGGGGTATCGGCCTAATACAGGGTGTATAGGTTAACCTGCATATTGGTTTAACAACGTATATATGGCTATTTAGAGTATATTGCATGCTGTTTTAACAAAGTATATATGCCTGAATGTTGGCTTAGCACTGTATGTATATAGGTTGCGTAACTTTTTTAAATTATATTGTAATATTTGTTGACCGTCTTGGGCGTGATAGGTTATGCGTTGTTAGCTATACCATATAGTACTTCCCGTATTATACAGTTGTCAGGTTCTACCCGATAGACGAGGTGTAAATGTGTGTCAGGCTTAGATCATATAGGCTTTGGCCGGTGGTTTACCGACATAGTAGGCACATTTAGGGATTCGTGTAAGTCGGCTTAGCATAGTATGTATGCAGGTTTACATGCATATTTGTTTAATACATTATGTGGACTATCACGTATGTTGGCTTAACACGGTATATACGAATATGTATGATAGCATGCATGTTGGCTTAGCTTCGTTTTAGGATCGTTTTATAACATATATTTATTCTCGTTTTGTGATAGGCCTCTTTATTAGTGTTTCTCCATATATACATTTATATCTAGATACATTTGCAGCTATAGGATATATCCATTGAGGCTATTTGATTATTTACATTGATTTCTGATTATATATATGTATACCGTGGTATGACGATATTACATAGTAATTTGATACAGTATTCAGATCATAAACATGCGCCTAGATTCACAACGACACGGTCGCTCGAGTTTTAGGTTTGCTATAGCGGTCACTGGCTGCCATTGCGGTTTTAAGATATTGCGTTATCGCTGCAAGTCTGTACATGTAGGCTAAACGTATTCCTTCATACGAAACGGCCTCGCTGCATTGTTTATTATTTTGTAGCATAGAGAAATTTTGAGTTTGGCAATCATAACCCTTTGCCCCGCATCAGCCATTTTATTTAGGGGTAGGCCACTCTGGTTATAGGTGCGCATGTCGCTCGTACGTCATCAGATATATTAAATCTTTACGTGGGCTTGATAGGTTATGCATTGGTAGATGTACCTTATAGTACTTCCCATATTATACGATTGCCAGGTTCTACCTGATATGAGGTGAAACTATCTCAGTTCATATAGGCTGTGGCCGGTGATTTACCGACATAGTAGGCGCATTTAGGGATTCATGTATGTAGGCCTAGCATAGTATGTATGCAAGCTTGCGTATTTGTTTAACACATTATGTGGGCTATCGTATATATTGGTTTAGCTATACCTTATAGTACTCCCCATATTATACGGTTGCCTGCCCGTGGTTCTACCTGATATATGAGGTGAAACTATCTCAGTTCATATAGGCTTTGGCCGGTGATTTACCGACATAGTATGTCGGCCTAGCATAGTATGTATGTAGGCTTGCATATTTGTTTAACACATTATGTGGGCTGTCATATATATTGGTTTAACACGTTATACAGGCCTTCTCGTCTTACATTGACCGTTTACGTAGGCCTACAGGGCCCCTGCGTTGTGATTGGTTGATTCAACTTGTTGACTATTTGAACTCTATGTAGGTCGTTGGTCGTTTGATCTAACCGATCATTTTTGGGTAATTTCATATATTATTTGATAAAACCACCCCCCCCCCCACTTGATGCCTGAATCAAGGGTTAATTTACCTATCGGCAGGCTTCGAGATGGCTTTTACCTGAGTCCTTGCTCCGTGTTTGCTTTACCTATGGTCTAACTCCATGGTAGCTTTACCTAAGCCCCGACTCCGTGGTAGCTTTACCGATGGTCTGGTTCCTGGGTTACTTTACCTAGGGCAAGGCTTCGGGATAGCTTTTACACGAGGCTTTGCTCCGTGTTAGCTTTACCTAAGGTCTAACTCTGTGGTAGCTTTACCTAAGCTCCGACTCTGTGGTAGCTTTACCGATGGTCTGGTTCCTGGGTTACTTTACCTAGGGCATGACTTCGGGATAGCTTTTACCCGAGGCTTTGCTCCGTGTTAGCTTTACCTAAGGTTTAACTCCGTGGTAGCTTTACCGGAGGTCTAGTTCCTGGGTTACTTTACCTAGGGAGTGGCTTCGGGATAGCTTTTACACGAGGCTTTGCTCCGTGTTAGCTTTACCTAAGGTCTAACTCCGTGGTAGCTTTACCTAGGACTTGGTGGGGGTATTTGTCTTGGTAGTTGGTATAGCAACCATCCTAGCCCTGCTCTTGTGTAGCTTTACTTAAAGGCTGAGTGTATTGTTTATTAATTTAGTAGGATAGACAAATTTTGAGTTTGGCAATCGTTTACCCCTGGGCCCCTCATCACCCGATTCATTTGGGGTAGACCACTATAGTTAGGGTGAGCCTACTACTTGCATAGAGTTGCTCGAGCGCTGATACGTCATCAGATAACCATTAAGTCTTTCCAAAAGTTGCCCCTCCACCGGAGCTATTCCAGGGTTACACTACCTAAGAGGCCTTACTTAACGGCCTGCCTCGAGATGGCTTTACCTCGAGCATGACTCCTAGGTGGCTTTTACCTAGGACCTCGATCATTTTTGGCAATCTGAAAACCGGTGATCCCACCCACACAGCCTACCATAATGGACACATATCCCGTACGGTCTTTCGATCATACCGATCGATTTTTGGCAATTTCGTATTTTATTTAAAAACCACCCCTAGGTGAACCGCCCCCGCAGTATTCCATATTGGGCTCTACACATATACCGTACTGTCTGTTGATCCGGCCGATCGATTTTCGGCATTTTCAGATTTTATTTAAAAACTACCCCTAGGTGAAACTACCCCTACCGACGCGATAATGCACTCTAGACACACCCTATCGGTCAAGAAACGTTTTTCCAAAATTTTTTTGAAAACTACCCCCCACCCCCAATCCACCCCCGGAGCTACCCCCGGAGATGGTCCTGAACGTAGCTGATGTCACCCCCAACACTTAGGTTAGGTTAGGTTGGATGCAATTTGGCTAGCTTAGGTTAGTGGGTTAGAATTAAATTTCTTCGAAAAACTACCCCCTACCCCTCTAAACGTGGTCGAAACCGCCCCTAAGGCTACAGTCAAGGCCGGGGTGACCTTGAGCATCATCCAAAACTACCCCTATAGTCCTAGGTTACGTAGCGGCCGAGTTAGGGGTAGTTGTGCCAACCTACCGAAGGTTCTACTCCTATACATTTACTGATTTATTTCACAGCGGGGTTGAAATTTATTGTGACGGCCCCATACGATATTTTGGATTATTGTTCAAAAGCACGAAAAGGTACGAATATGATCAGTTCCTCCTGAAACACGCAAACACCCTGAACCTAATGAGATATTTCAATAAAATCAGATATTCGACTGTCATGCCTCGGTTAAAATTTAAAAAAAAAACGCCACTTATAAAACTGAAATAATAGCCTATATTTAAAAACTTCCAACCTCAAAATAATTTGTCGGTTACTATCCTATCCTATAATAAATGAAATGACGCAAGAAAAAAAAGCTTTTTATTATATTTTTTAGTATTTTAAGGAATAAAGAGTCACTCATTCTATAAACAAATTAATTAATCGATACAAAAAAGCCTGTACAAATTAGAAGTTTCGAATTTTCTAAAGTGCCTTAAAACTCTCCATTTTAACCCTAATTTTTCAAAATTTCCCTGGACCCCTTCTCATGGATTAAATCCCATTCCCCGAGGTATCAGATATGACCCCCCTTTAAAATTATACATGGGCGCCCATGGACACATACGCACATACATATAAGTGTCTGTATATATATATATATATATATATATATATATATATATATATATATATATATATATATATATATATATAGAAAACGAGAGAGAGAGAGAGAGAGAGAGAGAGAGAGAGACATCATATACAATGAGGGACATTATAAAGATATAGGCTGGAGGAGTTATGCAATTAGATTAAACTCGGCTTCAGACAACGCTAAGCTACAGATAAATAGCCTTGGGCACTTCGCCCAATACCACTGCAGTCGACTCAATAGAGTATTGCAACACCTTTACGAATCTATAAGTGATAATTGGTATTATTTAATTCGATACATATAACATCGCCAGTATTTGTAAAATATTTTTTTAGTTATTTGTAAAATTATAGTGCTCCTACCAATAAATAGTTGGTTATTTAATTTATTACTATATTTTTGGTCAAGTAAATATTTAAACATCTTTAACATTGCCCAATGTTTTGATCATTATCTAAAATTTAGTTCAGGAGGCAGGAGCTAAAGTGTTCTGTTATTACTATTCTAAATAAAACTAAATTGTACAAAACTTAAATATTCAAAGCAACGATAGTAAACTGTTTTCGAAATTTATATTTTAACATATAGCCTACTTAGCGATACCCGGCGGCCGTTGCTACGCCCTAAATGAAAATTTTATAATAATAAAAGCAAAACAAACGTCTAAATAATTATTCAATTTGCTGCAATGCTAGAGAATAGAAATGTTTTCGTCTTTTCATTAGGAGTATAAACGGTAGCACGAAAAATGCGTACAGCGAAAGATGTATACAGCGATATATGCGTACATCAGGAAACAATAGCAATTGACGAGTCGTATATTTGACAAGCGAAAAAAGCATACAAGCCACTCCAGTTGTCAACCCAGATTATCTACCCCTAAACTATTAGTTAATTTTCAAGGTTTTGGATTTTCTCAGTCAAAGTGGGTCAAAAAAAGGTTTCCATTTTGTCAGTGGTCACTTTGCTTTTAGCTGTCGAGGTGATAAGTTCGATTTAATTGAAAAATCGTATCAAAAGAGGCTTTCGATATCTATGCACTTGAAACCGGATTTACACTTAGAAGAAAAATAAAGCATATAAAATCGGACGAAAGAGTTAGAAAAAAAACAGTACAAAAATACAGAACCTGGGACTAATATCTTGTTTAAGATTTCTTTCTTACATTCAAAAAATGGATTAGTCTAGAACCAAGAAATCAGACGGTAAAATGAAATAAATTGATCAAGTTGTAATATAGATTAAAACTTTTAAAAATCTGTAAAATGAAAATAAAATTAAAAATATAAAACAAAATAAATTACCGAGGCTGCAAGCTGATTTTATACAAGCCAAAATGATAGCGTAACATATCTATATCATTTTGCCAATCCAAAGCCTGAAAAAGTGTGATGGAAATCATGCATAAAGTTTCAAATGATCTCCAGTACCAAGAAACCAAACGATATCTATTTTTAAAAAAGAGGTAAACTCATTTATCTAGGTAGCTCAATGATTTTAAAAGATCTGCGTTTGCCTAAAAGTTGTATGCATTTTTCGACTGTCACAATGTTCTGGTCATAGTTTATCCTCGCCATCTGTCAAAAACTTGATCATGTACACATCTTTCGCAATATTCCTGGTGTACACATATTTCGTTGTACGCATCTTTCTTGTATTTGTATAAACATACAAATTTTTAGGTGTCCCAACACATGAGCACGCAACATATATTTGTCCATGAAAAGCACGAATGTTCCATATTTAATCTAATTATTGTCGTTGGGTCTTGTTTATGGTTATTGCGAATGCAAGACTCAATGGAAATCGTAGTCGTTTGGAATCGAATGAAATAATAGGTATTCATGGAATTAAGACCATCTCTCCTTTGAACTTGCCACTTATGATATCTGCCTGGATCAGGTTGGGTGTCAGTTTTTTTGTTATTCGTCTGGTTTCTTTTCTCGGCTTTGGTCCATTCAAATTTCGCAGGAGTATTATTGGCGATCCTACTTTCAATGTCAATAAGTATGGTGGCATTAAGTGTACATAGAATTGATCAATTTTAAACAATTGAAAATAATTAATAATGTATTTTTATTTTTACGTTATGTTTATAATTATTTTAATTAATTACGTAACGCTAGTATGAATATACATTTTAACATTAGGCTCATGGAAGGCGGTACACTGAACCATCCTAAGCCTCTGGAGAGGACCCCTGTGGATGGATCTGCACAAAACTTCACACGAACCACTCTTGGAAAATGTTAAACAATTCTTCCAAATTTCATTAACTTTTCTTGAGTGGATCATTAACTTTGGTTTAGGTGTCCATAATATACACCCATACATACAAAAATACGTATATATTTTACATACATCGGTTTATACACATATTATATATAGGTTTATGTGGATTAATGTTTAAATAAGACTATTAAAGAATAACTCAATGAAAAAATATATATTACTATTATAATTACCTGCGTGCGCTTGTTAACAAATGGGTGGGTGTTTGATTGTAAATAAGCTATTTCTACTTGAACACGAACTGTATTCAAGATGATTTAGATTTTCAGATTCTTTTGCACATTTTGTCAACGCAATAGAAAACGCTTAAATATAACTCCATAAAACTAGATTAAACTCTAGGTGTGTTTTATGTAGAAGGCACTTCATTCAAGTTATATAATAAAATAAATACTTAAATATTCATGTAATATTTTGTAAGTACAAACATAATTTTTTTTACTTGATTTTGGATCTGACAAACTTCTGAATTAACAGTAAATATTTTAGACAACTGACAATTCTCAACAACTACCACTACATGAAAGTTTTTTTTCTGGTGGTCAGTCAAGTTAACTAATAAAGGGTTCTGGAAACTCACTGGTAAATATGTAAGCTCCATGTATTAGCAGATTACATATTTAAGTTTACCTAATTTGAATCGGCTTCTTAGTAAATTGTTTACCCTCTACAAACCAGTGACAAAGAAGGAAAAAGGAGGTAGAATAAGATAAAAGTCGAACTGATAAAGCATTCCGCAAGTAGTGGGGAAGCATTACGGCTCAAGTGGTCAACAACGATTCTCTACTCGCTAATAAGAAAATAAATTACCAATATTTATGAATCCTTAATTAAATACTTCTATCACGCTCATAATACATTTTAAATCAGTAGACCTATTAAATTATTAATAATAAAACCTACTAATAAACTATAAAACTAATAATAAAATTCCTTTTCTGATTAAAGTTATGAAATAAATTTTAATTAGAAAGTAATTGACATATTTGTAAGCATTTTGCTATCACAATCATACAGATTTCTTAAAGTGAAGTGCTTTCCTTTGAAGTTGCTTGTCACTCTGTATGTATTCTGAAGATATACTCGCGTCTAACTTTGTATGCTTTGCAAGTACTCAAGGTGTAAGCAGCATAATAAAACCAAATAGAGCCTGCGATAGTCACCAGACCTAACCTTGACATTCCGTATTTATCCATCCACAAACAGTTTGCAGAGTACTTTCCAGTTAGCAATGAGGAAACTTATTAAAATTCCAATATTATGTCTCTAAATTTTATTTATTTTTACAGACGTATTTAGGCATGTCATAATTAGATTATATTTTTCCGCGTGTGATTTCTTGATTGAGTTAAAATTGCTTTAATTAAAGTTGACAGCAAATTTTGCAACAGAAATAAAGTCAATATATTTTGTAGTTAAATAGGCGTACTTGTCTACCCTGCCAAGTTAGTGATATTTCTTGACACTCGCTTTGTAATAGTTTAGTGCAATGGTGCTCAATCTGGGTTATGCTAATCCCTGGGGATTCGTAATGGGTTGTTAGGGGGTTCGTGGAGGGAAAACATGTAATGGCGGAAGTGTATAATGAATTGTTTGAGCTCAGCTTTAAAATGTAGTTTTTTCGACCACTTCCCACCTGTCATGCAAATCACGTGACAGCGATTGCCAATGTTTGGCTTTCTTATCTGATATTTTTCAACAAATCAATAATGTCACTATGAGCCTCCAGTTACGTTCAATGTCGATCTTCAGAGTATCTGAGAAGATAGAATCTACGATGAAAAGATTGACTTTTTCAGTGCTTGATGAAGGTATTCACTGGATTCAAAATAATTTTTGTAAGGGAAATTTTCAATCAGCACAGTTAGATATTGCACAGAAAAAGAGAGTCTCATTTTAAGGTCTACTTACATTAAACTGAACTCATCTTTTAAGATTAATGCTCCCATAAACGTTTGGTTGGACCTCAACGGTGAATACGGACATAGGTCTGAAGGTTTTGTGGAAAGAGTATATTCATCCTAAGCTTTTATCAAAAACTAATACATAAACAAGCTGGATGCACCCCCAGATAAGAGATTGTACTTTGAACTAACTTCAAAAAACTCTTTGGATCAAATCAAGGACAGGGATCCTATTAATCTCCAATAAGCCTAACGTTTGTTATATAAATAACAAAACTAATAGACAAATGAATTTTAAAAAGTTTTAGTTATGATCGTATTTCCTTTCAAATTTTAATATAATGCTAAAATGTAATCACTCATATTAGGGGCTAATTTAATTTGTCTCTACTGTTACCGCCAATTTGATTGGACTAGAATCTAATCCAGGGGTGCAATGTAAGATAATAATTTGTTAAAAGGTTGCCCCCATAAATTTGTTGAGGTTAAGAATCGCAAGTTTAGGGCATTGTTTAATCAGTTTAGATGGTTGGTAATTCAACGGACAGAAAAATACTCACGACTAGGATAAAAGATGACTTCCGAGAAGGTTTCATTAGAGTTTCCCCTAACTGCCAGAATGACTATTACCGCCAAAGCATAAGTAAAGATTGGGAATGTATGTTGGATTAAGTAGGAACATCAACCCTCCTGGTAGAGGATTTAGAAAGGGGTCAGGGTTTGGATGGCAGGAAAACCAGCCGCGTTTGGCCTCTAATGTAGCCATGAAGAGGTGTCTATTCGTAACGCCCCCTTCTCAGAAGAATGCAAGAAAGGGTAGCTGGAGTTAGGAAAGATTAGGGGGACATAATAATTTCCGGATTCGGAGAATAGGGAAGAATTATGGTATCACAGGAAGAGTTTAGCTTAAAAATATTACACCTCCTCTCGATGACTGTCCGCTACTCTGTAATGATATGTTTACAAAAATCTTTATATTTGCAATAAAATATGGCAAAGGACTAACAACATGACAGAATATTAGAAGTAAATAAGTTATCTGTGGAGGTATTGATTTGCACTCGCTCTTCAACTGTTGTTGGGTTCATCTCGTCGTTGCTAAATGAGATTCTAGCGAAACGTCGGAGCTGCGATTTTATGTACTGCAGAAAGTAGTGAATGACACTTGATGCTAATACATTTTATTATTATTATTAATTCATTAAAAAATATACTGAATTAATTTTAGTTTTATACGAGAGAAGCATTTTTCACAAAAGGGGCAAGGTATGCAATAAAGTTATTCCGTCCCATTTGGTTTAAAATAAATGATAACATATGATTTCATAAAACAGCTGATGTTAATCTTAACACCGGTGTAATAAAACAGTTAATGTTATAGGTTATGTGGTAGATCAGCTGTTTTAACGCATCGGTTATGTTACTATATTTATTATAATTCTAATTATTTAAAAAGTAGTAACTAAAATAAAATTTTTTATTGCTGACCTAATTAGCGATTGATTTTTAAAAAAATATGCTTATTTGCTTGTTTTGACCAAAAAGTAAAAATGTTTACTTGAAAGATAACAATTTTCTTAAAATGAAAGTTGTAGAGACAGATAGTACGAACTTGTAATTTTTTAAACACCTCTGTCAAAAGGTTTTCGTCTGTAGTTTGTAGCCCCTTAATAGGCAAACCTTGTATCAAGAATTCCTTTAATAATAAAACCAAAGACTAATAATTACTTGGCTAGCTACATAAAGTTTAATAAAGAGATAACAGGCTTGGCCAAGGGAGTTACATTGTATACTGACGCATACATTGTTCCTTTGTCTGAGGTTTATGTCACAAATAACTATGTCACAACTTTATATGAAATCATCTTCGATATATAATTCAGAAAGAGAAAGTTAGGTCCACTAGCTAATCCAATGGAGCCTGTCATATCAATCATACGGTGTTGTTGGCTAAAACATTCATTGCGTAAAACACGATGTTCTTATTTCTGTGAAATCTTCAAATGTTGGATTAGTATACCAATTAAAAATATTTATTTTGGAATTAAAATTATTTTTCAAAATACAATTTTCTTCTTAAAAATTATTCTTTCTCGAAATTCTATATAATTTATTTCCAAAAACATTTTCTAACACAAAACGCCAAATTTACAGGTAATTACATTCCAGAAACGGGATCATATATAATTTATTTTTTACACCCTTTCTTAAAAAAATTAGTACTTTTACCTATTTCTAAAGACTTATATTACTAAAATATAAGTATTAAAAAACTACCGTTAGTTCAGTGTTTGTCACAACGCATGCGCAGAACTGAAACCCGAGCGTGACTCATTTCTACGCCAGGGCTCTTCTCATGTGCCAGTGAATTTTGTCAACATAAAAGGAGAAAGAATACAGGTTTTACATCAGGCCTCGTATTGCTTTGCTGTTACGACCGGGAACTGTTAGACACCTTTCTTAATTCGCTTCAGAGCAGGTATACACCTGTCTAAGTTAAAGCGACTTGCCCATGAGATTCCATAAATTTCCCCCTACTCCTAATACAGTCGGGCGTCGATTATCCGAACGTCAATCATCCGAACATGAAAACGACGATATTAGAAAATGTGTATGTAAACATTAAAGTTAATGTATTCATTTAAAAAATACAATTCAATAAAAATACACATTATTTAGTTTCATGAAATTATGTAGCAAAATTTATTAGTGTTTTGTGTCTTTTTATTTATTCTCTATTTAATGTTAATTTTATTTAGGCAGAATTTTATCATACTGTAGTATAATAGACCTACTTGATATCTAATAAAAGCTGACCGTTAAAAAAAAAAACATTTTTTCTCGGTCACGGGTATGTTACTAACGCGAAAAATAGATAAAATCTATTTTAAAAGCGGGTTGTTATGTCGTTTCAAAATTTGACCTCAATCGCTGCATAAATGTTTGAGTTTTTGAAGCGTACACAAACCAATATAAAGATATATAAATAAATCTGTAGGTAGCGAGAAAGAAACTTGAATCATACAGAGAATTGATAAACTCATACAGAATCATGACATCACATCTTTCAAAAAATAATAAACTGAAAGATAATAAAAAAAGGAAAAATAATATCATACTATATATAATTATCAAAGATCAATAGGAGCTTGACTGTAAGATTACTGGTCACTATTCTAACGCATATACTAAAAACATTGTAAGACGAAGACGCAGGAAGTCTAGAGCGGTCAATAGCCTACGCATCATCTCGTATCACCATCACGCGGGCCAAACATTCTACGCATAAATTCCCACTGTTACACCGAAGCGAACTTCATTCTATCCTCGTCTTGCACAAATATTTTTTTGTCTTCACTAAAAAGCCGTTGTGAAATCCAGTGTAACTTGCAGCCAAAACATAAATCGACATGTAACTTTACTCATCAGCACGTTTCCATTCCTGTCACTGCAAAATGTCCATTCAATACTTTTATTAACTTGTCGGACTAACAATTTATGAAAAACATACTGGGAATAACGTTTTTCATTACTTAGAAAATTGTTAATTTGTTAGGTTCAAAGGTCAAAGACATTCCGATCGTCAAGGACAACAAAATCGAAACATTCTACTCCGTCTTATTCCCCCGATCCTATATATGATTCATAATCCTATTCATAATCTGCTTATGGTATAACAGTTTAATTATCCTATAACAATCACTCTTTATACACTATAAGATAGCTATAAGATAACCTAGGATTTAAACAATACAGCTGATTTACTATTTATTATAACCCTATGCATACTCTGCTTATGGTATAACACTCAAGTTATCCATTAACAATCACTCCTTATACACTATAAGATAGCTTAGGATTGTAACGGTTTAGCTGCCTCACTATTTATTATAATCCTATTCATACTCTGCTTATGATATCGCAGTTAAATTATCCTATATAATCACTATTTATACACTATAAGATAGCCTTAAGAAAGCTTAGGATTGTAACGGTACAGCTGCCTTAATATTTATTATAGTCCTGTTCATACTTTGCATATGGTATAACAGTTTAATTAGCCTATAACAATCACTCCGTATACACTATAACATAGCTTTAAGATAACTTAGGATTGGAACGGTACAGCTGCCTCACTACTTATTATAATCCTATTCATACTCTGCTTATATTATAACAGTTAAATTATCCTATAACAATCACTCCTTATACACTATAAGATAGCTTTAAGAGAGCTTAGGATTGTAACGGTATAGCTGCCTCACTATTTATTATAATCCTATTCATACTCTGCTTATGTTATAACAGTTAAATTATCCTATAACAATCACTCCTTATACACTATAAGATAGCTTTAAGATAACTTAGGATTGGAACGGTACAGCTGCCTTACTATTTATTATAATCCTATTCATGCTCTACTTATGATATAGCAGTTAAATTATCCTATACAATCACTCCTTATACACTATAAGATTTCTTTAAGAGAGCTTAGGATTGTAACGGTATAGCTGCCTCATTATTTATTATAATCCTGTTCATACTCTGCTTATGATATAGCAGTTAAATTATCCTATACAATCACTCCTTATACACTATAAGATAGCTTAGGATTGTAACGGCACAGCTGCCTTAATATTTATTATAGTCCTATTCATAACTTGCCTATGGTATAACAGTTTAATTAGCCTATAACAATCATTCCGTATACACTATAAGATGGCTTTACGATAACTTAGGATTGGAACAGTACAGCTGCCGTACTATTTATAATAATCCTATTGAAACTTTACGTATAGTATAACAGTTAAGATAACCTATAACAATCACTCGTTATACACTATAAGATAGCTTAAGATTGTAACGGAACAGCTGCCTAACTATTTATTATAATCCTATTCAAACTCTACCTATGGTATAACAGTTAAGTTAACCTATAACAATCACTCCTTATACACTATAAAACAGCTTAGGATTGGAACGGTACAGCTGCCTTACTATTATTATAATCCTATTCATACTCTGCTTATAATATAACAGTTACATTAGCATATAACAATCACTCCTTATATACTATAAGATAGTTTTAAGATAACTTAGGATTGTAACGTTATAGCTTCCTTACTATTTATTATAATCCTATTCAAACTCTACCTGTAGTATAACAGTTAAGTTAACCTATAACAATCACTCCTTATATACTATAACATAGCTTAGCATTGTAACGGTACAGCTGCCTTACTATTTTTTATAATCCTATTCAAACTATTCCAATGGTATAACAGTTACATTATGCTATAACAATCACTCCTTATACACTATAATATAACTTAGGATTGTAACGGTACAGCTGCCTTACTATTTACTATAATCCTATTCAAACTATTCCAATGGTATAACAGTTAAATTATGCTATAACAATCACTCCTTATACACTATAATATTACTTAGGATTGTAACGGTATAGCTGCCTAACTATTTATTATAATCCTATTCAAACTCTACCTATGGTATAACAGTTAAGTTAACCTATAACAATCACTCCTTATACACTATAAAACAGCTTAGGATTGGAACTGTACAGCTGCCTTACTATTATTATAATCCTATTCATACTCTGCTTATAATATAACAGTTAAATTAGCATATAACAATCACTCCTTATATACTATAAGATAGTTTTAAGATAACTTAGGATTGTAACGTTATAGCTTCCTTACTATTTATTATAATCCTATTCAAACTCTACCTGTAGTATAACAGTTAAGTTAACCTATAACAATCACTCCTTATATACTATAAGATAGCTTAGGATTGTAGCGGTACAGCTGCCTTACTATTTATTATAATCTTATTCAAACTATTCCAATGGTATAACAGTTAAATTATGCTATAACAATCACTCCCTATACACTATAATATAACTTAGGATTGTAACGGTACAGCTGCCTTACTATTAATTATAATCCTATTCAAACTATTCCAATGGCATACAGTTAAATTATCCTATAACAATCACTCCTTATACACTAAAAAATAGCTTAGGATTGGAACAACACAGCTGACGTACTATTTAATATAATTCTATTCATTCTCTGCATATTGTATAGCAGTTAAGTTATGCTATAAAAATTACTCCTTATACACTATAAGATAGCTTTAAGAGAGAATAGGATTATAACGGTATAACTGCCTTACTATTTATTATAATCCCATTCATACTCTACCTATGGTATAACAGTTTAAATATCCTATAACTATCACTCTTTATATACTATAAGTTAGCTTAGGATTTTAACGGTATAGCTGACTTCCTATCTATTATAATCCTATTCATACTCTGCCTATGGTATAAAAGTTTAATTAGCCTATAACAAACGCTCCTTATACACTATAAGATAGCTTAGGATTGGAACGATAAGGCTGTGTTACTATTTATTATAATCCTATTCATACTATGCTTATGGTATAACAGTTAAATTATGCTATTCAATCACTCCTTATACACTATAAGATAGCTTTAAGAGAGCTTAGGATTGTAACGGTATAGCTGCCTTACTATTTATTATAATCCTATTCAAACTCTACCTATGGTGTAACAGTTTAAATATCCTATAACAATCACTCCTTATACACTATAAGATAGCTTTAAGAGAGCTTAGGATTCTAACGGTATAGCTGCCTTACTATTTATTATAATCCTATTCAAACTCTACCTATGGTATAACAGTTTAAATATCCTATAACAATCACTCCTTATACACTGTAAGATAGCTTTAAGAGAGCTTAGGATTGTAACGGTATAGCTGCCTTACTATTTATTATAATCCTTTTCATACTATGCCTATGGTATAACAGTTTAATTATCCTATAACAATAACTCGTTATACACTATAAGATAGCTTAGGATTGGAACGGTAAAGCTGCCTTACTATTAATTATAATCTTATTCATACATTGCCTATTGTAGAACAGTTAAATATCCTATAACAGTCACTCCTTATATACTATAAGATAGCTTAGGATTGTAACGGTATACCTGCCTTACTATTTATTATAATCCTATTCATACTCTGCCTATGGTATAACAGTTTAATTAGCCTATAACAATCACTTCTTATACACTATAAGATAGCTTAGGATTAGAACGGTAAGGCTGCCTTACTAATTATTATAATTCTATTCATACTCTGCTTATGGTATAACAGTTAAATTATCCTATACAATCACTCCTTATACACTATAAGATAGCTTTAAGAGAGCTTAGGTTTGTAACGGTATAGCTGCCCTACTATTTATTATAATCTTTTTCAAACATTACCTATGGTATAACAGTTTAATTATCCTATAACAATCACTCCTTATATACTATAAGATATCTTAGGATTTGAACGGTACAGTTGTCTTACTATTTATTATAATCCTATTTATACACTGCCTATGATATGACAGTTAAATTATTCTATATCAATCACTCCTTATACACTATAAGACAGCTGTAAGATAGCTTAGGAATGTAACGGTATAGCGGCCTTACTATTTATTATAATCTCATTCATACACTGCCTATGGTATATGAGTTAAATTATCCTATAACAATCACTCCTTATACACTATAAGACAGCTTTAAGTTAGCTTAGGAATGTAACGGTATAACTGCCTTACTATTTATTATAATCTCATTCATACACTGCCTATGGTATATGAGTTAAATTATTATATAACAATCACTCCTTATACACTATAAGACAGCTTTAAGTTAGCTTAGGAATGTAACGGTATAGCTGCCTTACTATTTATTATAATCCTATTCATACACTGCCTATGGTATATGAGTTAAATTATCCTATAACAATCACTCCTTATACACTATAAGATAGCTTAGGATTGGAACGGTACAGTTGTCTTACTATTTATTATAATCCTATTCATACACTGCCTATGGTATGACAGTTAAATTATCCTATAACAATCACTCCTTATACACTATAAGATAGCTTTCAGATAGCTTAGGATTGTAACCGTATACCTGCCTTACTATTTATTATAATACTATTCATACTATGCCTATGGTATAACAGTTTAATTAGCCTATAACAATCACTCCTTATACACTATAAGATAGCTTAGGATTGGAACTGTACAGCTGCCTTACTATTTATTATAATCCTATTCATACTCTGCATATGGTATAACAGTTAAATTATCCTATACAATCACTCCTTATACACTATAAGATAGCTTTAAGATAGCTTAGGGTTGTAACGGTATACCTGCCTTACTATTTATTATAATCCTATTCCTACTCTGCGTATGGTATAACAGTTAAATTATCCTATACAATCACTCCTTATACACTATTAGATAGCTTTAAGAGAGCTTAGGTTTGTAACGGTATAGCTGCCTTACTATTTATTATAATCTTTTTCAAACTCTACCTATGGTATAACAGTTTAATTATCCTATAACAATCACTCCTTATATACTATAAGATATCTTAGGATTTGAACGGTACAGTTGTCTTACTATTTATTATAATCCTATTCATACACTGCCTATGGTATGACAGTTAAATTATTCTATAACAATCACTCCTCATGCACTATAAGATAGCTTAGGATTGTAACGGTATAGCTGCCTTACTATTTATTATAATCTCATTCATACACTGCCTATGGTATAACAGTTAAATTATCCTATACAATCACTCCTTATACACTACAAGATAGCTTTAAGAAAGCTTAGGATTGTAACGGTTTAGCTGCCTTACTATTTATTATAATCCTATTCAAACTCTACCTATGGTATAACAGTTTAATTATCCTTTATTAATCACTCCTTATATACTATAAGATAGCTTAGGATTGTAACGGTATAGCTGCCTTACTATTTATTATAATCTCATTCATACACTGCCTATGGTATAACAGTTATATTATCCTATAACAATCACTCCTTATACACTATAAGATAGCTTAGGATTGGAACGGTACAGCTGCCTTACTATTTATTATAATTCTATTCATACTCTGCTTATGGTATAACAGTTAAATTATCCTATACAATCACTCCTTATACACTACAAGATAGCTTTAAGAAAGCTTAGGATTGTAACGGTTTAGCTGCCTTACTATTTATTATAATCCTATTCAAACTCTACCTATGGTATAACAGTTTAATTATCCTATATTAATCACTCCTTATACACTATAAGATAGCTTAGGATTGGAACGGTACAGTTGTCTTACTATTTATTATAATCCTATTCACACACTGCCTATGGTATGACAGTTAAATTATCCTATAACAATCACTCTTTATATACTATTAGATAGCTTTAAGATAACTAGTATGAAAGAAAGGTAAAAGAATTAACAAATAGATTTTAATTATTAGTACTGGAGTAAATGAAACACGATTTTCACTACAGCAATCGAAAAAAATCTTTTTTTCAGTGCTCCTGGGACCTTTTAAATTCGTCATGCCGCTATCTTTCAGGTTTTATAGTCGGTCCTACATACCACGGCCAAGGTTGTTGGTGAAGTGATGTAATTTTAGCACTGTTACAAAACTGTGAAAGGAACCGGTTTGATCCGTTTGAATGTGAAGGTCGGTCCTGTGCACCGAAATCAGTGTTCATCACTTCCATTTCAAGTATTCGTGAATCAAAGCGATTACTCATGATGTCAGTTACAGAATATTAACAAACATTTCAGAGAAAGTGGGTTTATTGCAGTCATGCAGTAGTCTGCGTTTGTGTTCCTTATGTTTAATAAACATCAAACTGATTGATGAACAAGTAGTGTTTCATGAATCTTAAGGTCAATTTAGGCTGACCTAGTAGAGTAAATGTAAATGTTACTCAAGAAGTGTAACATTTTGTAAATGCTTTAATAACATAAATTGTTTAAATACCCACTCGGAAAACTCAAAAGTTATAATTATTATTATATTTTTGTTGCATGTTTAGGCTTTTTAAAGATGTAAACTTTTTAAAGCTGTTTCAAATAGAAATACTTGTATCATACGCAACATAGCGATCTGAGGAGTCATCTAGATAAAAAGTCGAATCTTGTTTCGGTCTTGAAACTTGTTCAAGTTTTTTGTCTTGAATTCTCCAAATGTCACTGCCCAAAAATACTGGGTATGACCCTGGCGACCCTCCTCCCTGAAACATTCTTACGGTCTTGTTAAGAATATGAAATTTATTTTATTTAATTGATGTTTACGCAATTTGTGCAATATTTATTATAATGTTTGTATCGTATGGGGGGTACAATGTAGCAGGCCTCCTCGTGGTGTACCCTGGGTAACGCTAAATCTGCTACGGCGATCGCCGAAATCGAGCCAACCATCGCCAATCGAGCTAAATGATCGCTACAAGAACGAGAATTTTAAGAATGAATACCAACGGCCCTTTTCAGGGCTACCAAGCTAACGACGACCTTCGTATTATATTTTGGAACGCGGGAGGATTAAATCATCCCAAATTTACTGAGTTCAAAACTTTAATTTCAAAAACGGACGCTGACATTTTTATTATTGTCGAAGCTGGTGTCTCTACGGATTCACCAAGTTTTTATAAAATGACAAACTTTTCTAATTATATTTTAAAACGATCAAGGCAAATTGCCTCTGGAATTATTTGTGGTGTTAACGACAGACTACCAGCAAGTTTACCGCATTGCGTGAAATGACTAATAATAATAAACTTGAAGCTGCATCTATTGATGTTTGGTCTAAAGGAACCCACTACAAAATGATAGGATACAACCCACCTAACAATACTCCAAATGTTGACTTCATCTCAGATCTGGTTCGACACCCAAACAGTCTGGTGATTGGCGATTTCAACGCCCGCTCCAGCCGGTGGGGATATACTTCTGCAAATGTGGCTGGGAGAAGTATAGAAAACCTGATCGACTCTACAAACCTGACCCATCTCCCAACCGAGCCAACATTTCTTTCCTTTGCCGGGCACTCAAGCACTCCCGATCTCGTCCTAGTCCACGCAAACTTAATGACAAGAGCGTTCTTATCTCTTGACGACGCCATGGATGGGTGTCGTCCACGCACGTTGTGCTTAAAAATTAAAAGCAAAAAGCGACAACCACAAAGCAGACCTAAGCTTACTCGTTGGAATTTTAAAAAAGCGAACTGGGATATGTTCAAGGAGCTAACTGACGCACTTCTGAAGGACAGCATAGTTGACACCAATCCCGACAAATCCACTCAACGTTTTGTAGAAGGGATTCTGACTGCCGCCAAGGCGAGTATTCCGAGAGGGCAAGCCAAAAAGTACAAACCCTTCTGGACCGGGTCCCTCACCGATTTAAAAGCAAATAGAAACATTGCTAGGCGAAAGGCGGAAACCACCAATAGTATGATTGACTGCGTTGACTTGAGAAAACGTCAAGCCACTCTCAAACAAGGCATAGTACAAGCCAAAAGAACAGCTTACAGAACCTTCATATCTAAGCTAGATTTCCGTAAAGAAGGTAGCAAGGCTACGAGCGTCCTATCGAGGTAGCTCGAGGATTCATCTCGAGCCTCAATAACGAGAAATCAAGCCATCAATGGGGACCGATTAATGACAACGCCACAGGTGGTAGAAAGCTCACAGAACCAGACCAAATAGCCAACGCTCTATGCAAACACTATGCTGCTGTCAGCAGGCTGCATGTTACATCAGAAGAGAGGAAGAGTATCATGGTAGAAACAGCTGCAGAAAACGACCACCCTCCATTTGACAACCCCTTTACACTTCAGGACCTTGAGCTAGCTTTAGCTTGCTTGAAGAATGGCAAATCTGCGGGACCTGACGGTATATTTCCCGATTTTGTTCGCCACCTAGGAGAAACCGCAAAACAAACCTTCCTCAAACTCATTAATCTCACATGGAAGACCAGAGTCCCCCATCAATGGAGGAAAGCCGAGATAATATCACTGTTAAAGAGGGGAAAGCTGCGAACCTGCTGTCTAGTTACCGGCCCATCTCTCTCACCAGTGTATGTTGCAAGGTGGCAGAAAAAATGATCGAACGCAGACTGCGCGAGTTTCTGGAAACCATCGGAGCCATAAGCGACAACCAAGCTGGCTTCCGCAAATACAGATCCACTACAGACCAAATCGTCAAGTTTGCACAAGCGGTCAAGGATGGGTTTAACCATAAACAATCAACCCTCGCTGTTTTCGTTGATTTCAAAGCAGCATATGACAAAATCTGGCGGCATTTGCTCCTACATAAGCTGAAACGCAGGGGAGTGACCGGTAACATGCTCAGGTGGATCAAAAGCTTCTTATCTCACCGCTTTATCAGGTGCAAGTTTCAAAACAGTACATCTTCTTACCGCCAATTACGACAGGGTCTTCCCCAGGGAGCGGTGCTTAGCTGTTTATTATTCAATGTCATGATAGATTCAACGTCAATGAAAAATGATAGCATTTTTGCTGACGATGTGGTTTTATGGGCAACAGGCAGCGGCATACAACGCCTCCAAGATGCAACTAACTCCGCACTTATCAGTCTAGAAAAATGGTCAAATCAAAACAAAATGGAGGTTAGTGTGGAGGAAACCACTGCCCAACTATTTACACTCTCAACTAAACTAGGCACATTTCAGGTCCAATACAGGGGCACAAACCTCCAGCAAACAACTCAATCG